>CAUYSK010118383.1:0-59136 GCA_963575035.1 Avahi laniger
ACAAAGATGGCAATTGTTTCAAATCTATTAGATAACACCCTCAAATAGATTCAAGGAAAGCCACATGTTTTTTTAAGTAATATACTTGCTTGTGGTAAAAATGCTAGGACAGACACAATTTTAAATTTTAAGAAAAAAAAACGTACTGATCATACTTCAGTTTTAGCTACTGCCCAAAGCAGATGCGACTTCTCTTATAAACAGAACAGCTGAAATTTTTGCTGATAATAAAGTCGTTTGTAAATTTATAGTAAAATATATTTCTAAGTGTCTTATTTTATTTTTAAATAAGTGCTGGTATGCTTTAATAACTTCCAATAGTTTCATATGTATTGAATATTGTGACACTCTTAAAATACCAGATTTATCCAACAAACAATATTAACATTAAAGGCGGGCTTTCAAAGAAATATTTAACCTTGATTAGTTTTTGACCATATGCTGTAGGCATAAAAATGAATTTAATTCCTTTAGATAAATAAACAGCCTATTTAACTTCCATGCTAATAGCAACTTAAAAATTATTCCATGACTTGCAATATGTGGCGGAAGTTTAAACTCATGATGTTTAATTTTCCTTGTATATATACTCTAGGTAGATTTCTTTCTTTATAATAAGTTCCGTCCAAAAGATAAATGGTTTATAAAGGGAGCAAATATTTAGCGCTGGAGAAGTTTGCAAGCAGTACCTGATGACTTCCACTACTACTCTGTCAAGCTAGTAATTACATGGTGGTGGTCGAGAATTGAAAGAAATTGGTCATTAAGGTTATAACAATACTTCAGAAACATTAAACATATGACAAACATTTCTCACAAGGCAGTCACTGAATATTTAGAACAGAAGAATTCTGTCGCTGAAAACATAGTTATACATTATGTTCATCCAACTGAAGATTAGTGCATTAAAAAAAAGTTAAGAAAAAATCTTTCATGTTCCAGTTCAGCTGCACTTGATTCAAGTGTTGCTCATAGAGGTTTGTGTTGTTATAAATTAAACATGCTGCTGCCTTAGCAGCTAAAGGTACTAAGAAAAAATGTTCATGTCACAGAATAAATAGAGCAGTCTCTTTCGAGCAAAAAAGTTATCTCACACCAATCCGGGAGGTCATCCACTCTAGACCTTGGCATAACCTGAACAAAAGATAGAAGTATTTTCAAAATTAAAAACTTTATACTTAAAAATTGAAAGCATACTTATTAAGTCTAACTCAAAGGCTGGTACTCCAATCATTATTTGTATACTTCAGTGTCAATATTAAAGTAACCCTATAGTAAGTGGAATTTTAAATGGAAAGTTCACTTTAACAAAATGATCTTAATCAGTCGAGTAATGTGGGAAACTGCTTCAATCTCATCTTGAAGATACAGCTTTGGCAGTTTTGCTGTCTATCAAGATTGCAAGTACCTGTCCCTACCCCCCTTTTAAAATTAATGAAAACTACTATGGAAAGATAGCAGGAACTTTACCTAACCCTCCTAAATTCTAAAGAATGGAATACTTATCACCCACTCTTTCAAGGTCTACATATAGCGATTACATTGCAAGGTATTTCTGAAAAATATTAAGAGAAAAACTAAGAAGGTCTGGTTGATTTGAGGATAAATAAGTTAGCTTCCTGACATAAACTGGGTAACCCGTATATCCACATATTGGATTCTCCTTGGCCTAATATCCACATTCAAATTGCTACGAATAGAAGACTAAACTATAATGGCACTTGTCTCAAATATTTATTGTCTAGAAGATGTCTTCCAAAAGGACTCCTGATAATAAAAAGGAGATGTACTTTTATGGAAAGCTGAGGGATTAGGTTTAAGTCCTTGAAGAAAATGTAAAATTTCTTTTAAATTTTCTCTTTAATTCAGGTGACATTACAGTTTTCGCTCAGTAAATGATAAAAGCAACAAAGAATATAAAAAAATTTCGATTGAAAAAATTAATTCAAAAGCTTATTACTGATTTTTTTTGGTTAAACATTTGCATTAAAAGTTATGAAAAGGGATTTTACTAAAATTATTTCAACCTTGTAACCCTGAGACAAAATATAAAAACTACCTTTAATTAAGAACAACAACAAAAGAAAGGGATAGGATCCAAGAAGAAAACAGTTGGCCTAAAAAAGCTGAAAGAAATTTGAAAGACGCATACCTCCCCTCAGACTGATTAACACTTACCCTTCTCCTGTTAAAGCACAGCAGGACTGAATGTGCCATGGATGATCCTTAATTGAACTAAGGGTGAGGTATTTAGAGATTTCAGCTGCTGTCATACACCCTTTCATATCCTGTTTATTTGCAAAGATAAGGACTGCAGCCTTCCGCAAATCCTGCAACCAAGACAAAATATTTCTAATATGTGAAATATCACAATTCAAATTAATCAATCAGGAGGATAAAGTATACTCAGCTGAACTGGTATAAAGAAATGTCTCCACTTTAAAATGATCAAGCACTAATATTTAATGTTAAATTTGTATTGTAATAAAAATCATCTTGGAGAGCACTGTGGCTCATGGCTGTAATCCTGGCATCTTGGGAGGCTGAGGTGGGAGGATCTCTTGAGGCCCTGAGTCGGAGACCAGCCTAGGCAACACAACAAGACCTAGTCTCTACAAAAAACTAAAACGAACAAACAAAAACACTTAGCAGGGTGCGGTAGCAAGTGCTTGAGCCCAAGGAGTTCAAGGCTACAGTGAGCTATGATAGGGTCACTGCAGCCTGGGGCAACAGAGAGAAACACTATCTAAAAAAAAAAAAAAAAAACCTACCTCAAATAACCATGATTTAATGATTCACTCTAACAAAGACAGATTAACGTAAATAAAATAATTATAATTAAAAGTTATGTTTCTATTTATGGGCCAAAGGGGTCAAACTAAAAGGAAAATAAACCTGAATCTTAAATACTGATTCAAAACTACATGAGCAATATTCTAATGGGCAAATATGGTAGTATGTTACCAAATACTACAGTTTCTCCAAAATTTAAAATAAAGTATTGGAGGTGGGAGCTGGGCAATACCTATTACTTATTAGTCTTTGTGTAACATAAGCTCATTGGTTAATGTTCATTTCAGCATTGTTTATACTATAAAAACATTAGATAGATCAACTGTGGTATATTCATACTCTGGAAAACTACACACTTGTTAAAGGAATGAACTAAAGCAGTATGTATTAACATGTATAAATCACAATTTGTGTAAAAAAAAGTTAAAATATACACATTATGACATTATTATACAAAGTTTTAAGAACATGGAATATATTCTGCATAATTTAGACACATAAAAATGTAGTGAAACTATAAAATATGCATAAGAATCATAATCACTACTTTTAGGATAGTGGATACCTTTGAGACAGAAGGGAAGAAGATTGGAGAGGTCTCATAAGACATTGTGTATCTTATGCTGAATAGTAGGTATGTGAATGTGTTTTACTGTCTAGTTTTTTTAATATATCTGAAATACTTAAGTCATTTCCAATTATTCATTAAAGATCTTTTAGTTATTATAAGCTATTGGGGAAAAGATGTAAGTTTTCCTTTTTCTTATTTCATTTTATCAGACTTTTTAAGGCATGCATAATTTTAACTTTGAAAAATCTTTGCAATAACAACAGTGCACAAATTAACATATTAGTTTTCTGGGTTTGAAAAAGTAATGTGAATTTTCGACCTCAAGACTTTCATCAATTTAATGTATAAAGTTGTGTTGACGGGATAACTAATATCGTACCACATTAATCTTTGAAAAAAAAAAAAAACCTAAGATACTTTACTACATTGTTTTGTAAAGATTTACTTTCAGGAATTTACCTCATGAGCCAACATTCTGTATAATTCTTCTTTTGTAATAGCTAGTCGTTCCCTGTCAATGCTATCAACAACAAGAATGATGAACTAGAAGACAATTAAAAAGAAAGAAAGAAAATTGAATGGGGTTTTGAAAAGTTTTCTATAAAACGACTCAAATGATGTAAGAACTTTCTTCACATGGCATCGCCATTACTGTAAGATGTCTACTGTTTTTTCAGCATAAAGAGCTTCTATAATACTGAATCACATCAAACAATAAAATCTAAATGTCAATAAGAAAATAACTTACAATTTCAACAAATAAAAACTGTGCCCAAGTTTATTTTTTGAAAACAGTGATGCCTGAATACATTATAATACTACATAATATTAAGATTTGTTTTCAAATGCTGGTAATAAAAATTAAAAAAAATAAACTATGTTAATTTAAGTAATACTCTTTTACTAAAATTTCAAAGTACTCTATTACCATTCAAACAATCAGTAATTTTAAGGAAACCTCCACAAAAGTCCAGAAAAATAAAATAAAAATAAATGATCAATAATTGTTTATTTATTTATGTGTAGGACAATTTCATGCCTATTCAAAATAAAAGCTATTTTGAAAGAAAAACATAAACATTAAAAAAAACTAGTAAGATATTTTTACAAAACAATAGCAACAATAAATGCTCAAGAAAAACTGTGCTAAATTGAAACATATCTATTAATACTTGGGTCCCAATATACTAAAGGAAGATACGGGTGAAATTAAATAAAGGCAAGAGAGCCAGGAGAACTGGAGAAATTGTTGGCAAGGATGTATATGCAAAAAGGTAGGTCATGCATATTAAAAATAAAAGCAACTTCGGTAAATAAAAATAAGAAGATACAGTGAGAAAGCGCCCTTAAACACATTATGCAAAAGAAAAGTTAAGAAATGATGTCAAATGGTGCTAAGGGTTATATAGGAGGGGACAGATGCAAAATAAATCGAGACAGGAAGGGTGCAATCAAAATATAGAGATGACTTTAAAATTAGGGGAAGAGAGACAATCTGAATATAAAGTGAGTCAGGCTTAGAAAGGGATAAAAGAGAAAGATGACAAAGGAAAAATGGACACAATATGGTGATGTAACTGTGAGTTAATGAGAGGATGGTGTCAGGAATCAGTCAACACCTGTAACCTCTTGTATTATAATGAAGACATTGCAGCTTTTGGATGATTCCTCGATGTAAAGAATTTTCAAAAAGCAAGACGACAAGGGTGAACAAAGTGATTAGTGAAATACCATACAGATAAGATCCCTACCTAAAATCTAAGATAGCAAATGCTATGTGTTATGCTGGAGAGCTGTAATAAAGGCTTTTGTTCTATATAGTAATTTTGATATTCTTGTAGAAAGAGTTTATTATCTCTTTCTGGACCCATGCGAAGTCTTCTAGAATCAACTCTGACCTGTACATCAAAGATAACTGCTCTTTTCACAGCTGGAGTTAATTGTGAGGTTTAAAAAAGTACCAATAGCCATGCTGTGTAAATAAATTATATACTAAAATGTTGTACTTCACTTACTCTAACATATTCTAGTTTCAGAATGTTATTTTACTGTACAAATGTAATCTATAACCATACTATGTGCTCACCAACATCTTCTGTCCCCCCAATAAAATAATTAAGTGCTACTACAAGCACAGAATATCTATGATATGCCATCCTAGTTTACTGACACACACACATATATACATGCTATTGCTATATAAATCTAGAATACATGCTTTTTATTCAAAAAGGCAACTTTGTTCACCAAAAACTCCTTATATCTCTCTACTCCTCTGCCCTCCCCCCAACTCCAATTTTTAAAAGTTTCATTTTAGAAGAAAATAATTGGCTAAGTGTACCTCTTTGCAAAGAAAAATTACATGGATGCAATAGTACACTAGTATTCTCAAAGATAAACTTCTCTCCACAGTAATTTGAGAGAAACCACAACAAAGCAGCATTGTCTTAAAAAAATCTGCCTCGAGGAAGAAGTAAAAGCAGAAATAGAGGATATGCCATATTTGTTCCCTAGGTTAGCTCTGAACTAAGAAAATAATTAAATAAATGACAGAGCACTCTGGAGGATGACCAGCAAATCAATTTTTTAAAATTAAAATACAGGCTCTGGGCGCAGTGGCTCACGCCTGTAATCCTAGCACTCTGGGAGGCTGAGGCCAGGGGATCACTTGAGCTCAGGAGTTCGAGACCAGCCTGAGCAACAGCAAGACCTCATGTCTACTAAAAATAGAAAAAATTAGTCCAGCATGGTGGTACATGCCTGTAGTCCCAGCTACTTGGGAGGCTGAGGCAGGAGGCTCGCCTGAGCACAGGAGTTTGAGGTTGCTGTGAACTAGGCTGACACCATGGCACTTGCCCAGGCAACACAGTGAGACTCTTTCTCAAAATAAATAAATAAATTAAAATTTAAACCATTGATTATTAACTTATAATAAAATCATAAAAAAATTTTAAAAATTAAAATACAATCTAACCAAAATTTTGAATGTTCAGTTCATGTTATTTTGAAATATTTTATTAAATTATGCTTAAAATATTTTACTTCTCACCCAATCAGGATCTCTTATAAAGTTGTGAGAACTTGGGAAAAGTTATATAATTTCTTTTAGTGTCAGATTTCTCCAACACTGGAGATTACAGTATTATTGTGAGGATGAACTCAGAGAGCCCGGCCAACAGTAAACACTCAACTAATAATAGGTCCCAATATGCTTTCTATTTGCCTTTTACTTGAAAACCCAAATTCCTTACAAAAAGTTATCTTATTAAAAGGCAACTGTCAATATGCCTTAATTACAGCCTATCTATTTTCTGTGCTTACTCTTTAGTTCTTTTTATTGAAATTCAAATGTAATCTTAGCATACCTCTGTGTTTGAGTAATATGTGTTCCAGGATGACCGCAGGGACTCTTGACCACCAATATCCCACATAAGAAAATGAGTGTTCTTTACAACTATCTCTTCAACATTGCTTCCTATGGTTGGAGAAGTATGAACCACTTCATTCATTAAACTGTTGAAAGACACCATTAAAACTATTGTAAATCTCGAAAACCTGAAGCCAATTTTATCTCTGTTTTTAAGATCAATATTCCTTATTAGCACTGGTGATGATAATTATTACCATGAAAAACAGAAACATTTGTGCAAATAAATACCTAGAAAAAGAACAACTCTGGAAGAAAGACTGTTTTAATGGAATGAACTGAAAGCTTGACCTGAATAGAAGGGAACAACAGTAGTGTGAGTTTGCTTTTCTCTGGCTAAATATTCCAATACCACCATGTCCTGTTATCTGTTAGGTGAGAACCAATGCCCCATCCTGAAAGAGCAAGTTTCTAGATGACTGTGATATCATTACTTGAAAAGTAGCAACCACTGGGTAATAGGCTATCCATAATTTTCAAGACTCTTTATGTGAGAAAATTGAGACTTAACCATAAAAATTACTTCAGGTTTACTAACCTAAATTAGTCCTAAAAAGATAAGGCCATAGTCAAATAAAAATTTTAATTAATATTAACTATAAATATATTTAAAATACTAATGCTCATATCACTTGGACTATCATAATCATTGGATGAGCTACATTAATTAATTCATTCAACAAGTATTTGCTGATAATATGCCAGTACTGTTTTGGAACAGGCTTGTAACTTTCCCTTGGGTTTTATATATATTGTGAAGCTAAGATTATTTCAACAAAAATGACAGGTTTCTGAAATGTTTATATTGATGTTTAAAGACTAAGTCATGGCTGGGCATGGTGGCTCACGCCTGTAATCCTAGCACTCTGGGAGGCCGAGGTGGGCAGATTGTTTGAGCTCAGGAGTTCGAGACCAGCCTGAGCAAGAGCGAGACCCCATCTCTACTAAAAATAGAGAGAAATTGGCCAAACAACTAAAAATAGACAAAATTAGCCAGGCATGGTGGCGCGTGCCTGTGGTCCCAGCTACCAGGGAGGCTGAGGCAGGAGGATCCCTTGAGCCCAGGAGTTTGAGGTTGCTGTGAGCTAGGCTGACACCATGGCACTCTACCCCAGGCAAGAGAGTGAGACTCCGTCTCAAAAACAATAAATAAATAAAGACTAAGTCATATTTAAATACATAATGGCCAATGAATGAAAATGTTTTAAAGAAAAACAAGTAGTTATTCAATGCTGAAACAAACCACAACAAAGCAGCTGAAAAACATGTTAAGCCTTGGTTAAGTGAAGCACTTCTGGTGAGCTGCAGACTAAGGTACTTCTAATGCAAGATGAGGTGGAAAGAGGTAAGAGCCACATAACGGTGCAAAGTATTTTATAACTACTTGTTAAAATGCTTGGGTTATAGATCTATTTCCATTGCTTAACAAGGATCATTTCATTGGCACTGAAAGGATAATGGGAGGTACCTGACAAGTGGATTCATGGGCTGTTAAAATTTCCTTAAAGTATTAATGTATTTCTCTGAGTTTCAAGCCTCTCCCTATTACAAGCTACTATGGCAGTGTTTTCAGGGGTGATCTCATTTCTTTGGATTTGACAAGTCTGACTATGTTAAACAATTCCAAAGCTATCAGTCAGGAGAGTGGCAATAGCTTCCCAGAGATATCAGTTTATTTACATGAACCTCAGTGTGGGAAGAACTAAGTGAAATCCACTTTATCACCTTACCCCAGCACTATAATATGTGCTTTATTTGTATTAGTTTAATATTAATTCTTTCTTTCAAGGCCAGAAAACAATGAATGTTTGTGAAGGCTTTAGCAAACATACAGCTATTTGACTTTTCTATAAATACTGCATTTGATAAAATAAAAACCATGTAAGTTTTTCCATCATATTATAATGTATCTCATCCTATTAATTATAAAAGGTTAATTTCAATAATTAAAGTAATGAAAACTGGTTAATAAACACTTATACTTACAATTGATAAAGAATGGTGGTTTTCCCTGCATTATCCAGTCCCACTATAATTACTTTGTGTTCTACAAAAAGAAAGCAAACCATAAACATTTAACACTGCTGCATACTGCAATTACATGCTTTCAACAATGATTATTAGTTAGCTTGTTAATGAGAATCACTTGATATCTAATGAGAATTCACTTGATATCTATTACTGGACTGTTACAATACAGAAAGCAATTTTATCATGTTAAAGCTAGGTGCCTTAAGTGAGACAATCAATTATGATCTTCTGTGGTTCTCTCATAAAAGCAGGTGGGAGATGGGCAAGAAGGAAACACAGGAGAACCTGGTCATTTATACTGAAGTTGGGGGGGGGACACAAATAGCAATCTAGACACGAGGGGACACGATGTAATGACTTAAGAGTCGCTTTTTAAAAAACTGTTTTACGCACCTGCTTAACACATTAACTGCCATAGTTTTGACCCCGGTGCCATGTGAAGCATATATAAAATTTTACTTGTTAACGTTCTTATTGTTACAATTAATATTGACAATTCTAAAAACGTGGATTAAATGAATAAAAGTCAGTAAATGTCATTTTTCTATTTATGTTTGCCTGTAAATTACACTCAAAGTTTTTATTCTATTTTTCATAATAAAACACTGTGGCCCCACAGAAAAGTTTCGAGTGTGTGTGAGAGCGGGCCAGTCAATGTGTTACAGTCTGTACTAATCAAGTTAGCCTTTTATCAGGTTGTTTTTACATCTGTAAGTTTTCCCACCTGTGGGTACCAGGATTTTTTTTTTTTCCTTTCATTTAAAAATCCCATTTAAGCCTTAAAACTGAAATGCTTTCCCTGTCACTAAGACACATATACTCTAAACCAGCAAAAGCAGCAAAGTAGCTGAAAAACATGTTAAGCATTGGTTAAGTGAAGTACTTCCGGTAAGCTGCAGATTAATGTATTCTAATGCAAGATGAGATGAAGAAAGGTAAGAGCTGCACAATGGTGCAAAGTATTTAATTACTTGTTAAAATGTTTGGGATATAGAGCCATTTCCATTGCTTAACAAGGATCATTCTTCCATTAATTTGCAGATATATAAACAATTACTTAGTTTTTAACATTTTTTCAATCTAGATTCTATGATTCTTCTGAGCAGATATTCTTTCTGCTCTTTGTATGACAAAAACTTCTTCAGTCCTTTCCTCCTTCTGGTGTCATGCACCAAACGTCGCCTATTAAGGCTGGTCTAATTATTCTATTAAGTGGTATCTATTCTGAAATCTCCTGTAAGAAGAGCAGACACCTCAGGTACCAACTTTCTTAGATTTTAACCTATATCAAGTATATTAAAGATTCCCTTTCTCCAGGGAAGAATACCTAAAAAGCTGCTAGCGAACCTTTACAGAGTATGTAAGGAAGTTGCCATGAGAACCCCAACACAGTTGATTTGTAGCCAGTGATTTGGCACATCTCATATCAGAACCTTGCTCCTCTTGATAACCTGATGAATGTCAACATTCTGATCATACATTTAATCAAATATCAGCTCACATTCATACTATTGTAAAGCCTTAATAGCTGCATCAGCCACAAAAAGAAGGGCCATAATTCACAGAAAAGTTCTTGAGATGTATCTTCTAATGACCCACACACCGTAAGTGATGCCTGTAATACTGTAGGACAAATAGACCTGATTCTCTGGATGTGCTATTTTCATTATGGCAGAAGTTTCTTTGTAAAATAAAACCAAATAAAACTTGTTTGCTTCTTATAACTAACTATAATTCTCCTTCTTTGACTCTTTTGGTTCATATTCCTAAATGTCTAAGGGAACCAATCTTGGAAGTGTTGCCAGTGTGTTCTCCCTCACAGAACAAGAACAAGAGCACTCTTATCAGTGGATGAACACACTGGCACCAGGCATTCTAAATTTTGGTGAAAGCCAAAAATGCCACCTGCCCAGCATCTGGAGAACACGAAGTGCTTGCCGCAGCCCCTAGTTTCAAGATATGCAAAACTTGGGTGCAGACATTCCTGCTGGGAGGATGGAATGGAAAGATCGTACCAGATGGCTCACTGCTGAAGCAACTCAAGTGAATATCTAGGACCATTATCAAATAATCCTGTTTGGACTTCACTTTTTGTATTATGATGATAATCACAGTACTGAAGGCATGTGATGGTAAAACTCATCACTAATGCATCATTTTGAAAGGTTGGTCCCCAAAGAGAAGAGGTGATAAATCCTGAAGGTGGATAGAGTATCGATTTCATTACAGTTGCATGCAGTTTCTTTGATTAACTTAAGGTCTTTCTTGGATCCCTTTTTTCCCCACAGTGATAGGGAATTCTAGCAATTCAGACACAACACACAATTTTAACTGTCTTATAAAGAAGGTACGTACAATTACCCTACAGACAAACTGAGGCCTGTCTTCTGATATTAAAATTATCAACAGCAACCTAAAACTACATAATAAAACATCATCAACAGAAATGGAACAATTGCTTTGGAAAAGCATTAAATAACAAGGGTTTAAATGTTTCCTCTGGAAAAAAATCTCTTTGACATATACATACTTTCCTTATTGTAAGGAGAAACTGAATTAATGTGTTGCTTTAATGTCCACAGTGGTGTCTAGATTAATAAAGTACAAAGTTACTTGAAGATATCATTGAATTCTCACTGGTCTATCAAGTTTCCACATCAATACAGACTAAAAGCACTACTACTATCATGTAGCAATACAAAATATCATTTGATGTTAAAAAGGAGCCCTCATGCTTGAAGTACATGACTTAGGGTGCTTGTTCTGTACTGCTGTCTTTTTGGTTGGGCATAACCAATAGGCCATACACAGATCTCATGTTGTATATTGAAACACAAAAAATTACCTAAACTATGTAAGTGTCAGATTTCCTGTAGAGTTGCCTTCATATAATTTCCTTCACTAATCATGTTTAACTAAAGCAGATACGGAAAGATGCTTATAAATCTATCTGTATTACCCAGCAATAACTTCTATTATCTGTTGACCTAACAGGTTAAAAAAAACTTTCAAAATATATCGGTTGTAGTTTAAGTCAATTAAAGGTGAGAAGAAATCTGTCTCAAAGGTCAAAGTTTTGACTGCTGCCAGTCAGGAGCACATTAGTTAACATCACTTTTACTTGCAGAGTAGGGAGTAGAGGTTTCCATTTCACTGCAATTGAAATGTCTATAGTTGTGAGGAGAGGCCACCTGCAGTAGCTCACACCTGTAATCCCAGCACTCTGGGATAACAAGGCAGGAGGACTGCTTGAGCTCAGGAGTTCAAGACCAGTCTGAGCAAGAGCAAGACCCATTTCTATTAAAAATAAAAAAATTAGCTGGGTGTCGTGGTGTGTACCTGCAGCCCCAGCTACTTGGGAGGCTGAGGCAGGAGGATCCTTTTGAGCCCAGGAGGCTGGGGTTGCAGTGAACTACTGTGACGCCACTGCACTTTGGATAAAGGGAGACTCTGTCTCAGAAGAGAAAAAAAAAAGATGAATTTAAAGTTGTGAGGAGAAAATTAAACAATTGTATACTTTTACAACAGTGAAGATACTGATCTTCAACCCTTATGTAAACTTGTGCATTGTTTTCTTCTAACTCCTCAAACCACTCTCCATGAAAACTAAATATTTAGTTGATGGAAACAGTCAATTCTCAATTAGTGTTAAGCAGGGCAAACAACAACATGGATAATACTAAATTATTTAGAATAGATTCTGCAAATATAATTATAGCAAATTTACCTTCTTGTTTTTCAGAAGTATTATTAAGATCAATTTGCTGTCAGAGTATAAGGTGCCCACACTTAGGGGGTGTGTGTTGGGGTTAGAGTACATGCAATTTAAAAGCATCTGTGGACAGTCAAAAAATTCTGAGTTAAGACATTACTTGTAACTACCAGAGTTACAGTAAATCAGAATGTTTTAAAAACATGTCACACCATGAAACAGTCACTCTAGGCACCATATTCCACTAGAAATCTCTTCCAAGAAACCAAGCTGCACCCCTTCCGTCAACAAAGGGCTGAGAAAGAAGAGTACTTCCAGTGTTACTAATCTATTCATTTCCACAGCCAACACATGCTTATTTGTACTAAATGAAGAAGAAAAGGTCCACTCACAGAGTTTTTGTTTAATTTTGATCAAATGTTTGCATAGAAGTTTCTCTGTAGTCTTGGTTATGGTGTTCTCTTGGATCTCTTTTAAAAGTGGCTCATATTATTTTTTTAAGTAGGGCATAAAGACTATACAGGATTCAAAAGAAAATTGGTAAGGGCACTTGTGTGGAGACAAATGCAGGTTAAAAAATGAATAAATTCCAAAAAAAAAGAAGAAAAATCAAAGAAAGAAAAATGTTCTCCTTCTACCCTATTTTTTTCATTTTTACTAACTTGAAAAAGAATTTGTAGTTTTAATATAGAATACCAAATGATGCCAAATAGACTAACACTATCAAAAGAAGACTATTAGAGAAATACTAAATAGTGACAGCATTAAATATAAATTGTGAAAATGTGTCAAAATTTATTTTATCACATTAAAATATTATTGTTAAAATATGTGATAAAATGACCAACTTTTAATTTTAATATATAAAAAAGCCCCAAAGATATAACGGAAGAGGGATTGCTACCTTCTAGGTATATAATATCTATACCATTACTGTCATGTAACTAGAGAAAGCCTTGTATGTACAAAGTATGTAAACACCATATAACCAAATAAAAAATGCCAAATTTGGCAATTTAGCAAATTTGGGATCTAGCATTTAAGCTTGAATTATTACAATGGGTAAGCAGTAAAAGTCAGAGGATGTATTGTGACAATCTGAGACTTGAAGGCCTACACAGAAATGATGAGCACCCAAAAAAGCCTGGCTCTTGAAAATAAATGAAAAGCCATAACAAAGTAACTCTGTCCCTATACACTGATTATAGAATTATAATATGGTTTAGCTTGGAACAGACTGCAGAACTTGAGATCTATTCCTACTCTCCCATGACTTCTTCTCTAAATGCACCTCTGAGGAACCCAGAACTCCAAAATAGCACAAAACTACTGACCTGGGCCACTTCACTTATTTTATAGATAAGGAAACCGAGGTCCTATGAAATTAAGTTATTTGTTTTAGTTGAAACACAGGTGGATGATGACACAGTGAAAGCTAGAATTTCCTTGCTCTTTCTGCTATACCATATTAACTTCCCTCTTCAATTCTTTGGCCTCCCCCACTCCCACCACAGCACTCACATTCCCTGAATGCCTAAATTTTTTCCAGAGCAGCAATGTAAATCTGATGATTCAACAGTTCAACATTAAGTTCATTTAAATGCCTGACTAATATTTGTGATTAAGATGAACAAGGTAAGGACTCCACCCTCAAGAATCTTAAAAGTATGTAAACAAGCACTTACAAAATAATATGATTTAGCACAAAGAACAGATACAGAGATATCCTATAGTAATATTCTCAAGGATGACATCTAGAATCCAACTTTCAGCTAAGAGAAAAACTAAAAAGGAATATTCTACTATTTCATTCCAAGTGTTTTATATGCATTATGTAAGTTAATCCTCATAATCTTTCTATGAGAAAGTGATGTTATTCCTCATTTTACTGATGAAGAAACTGAGTTTTAGGTTGCCCAAGGTCATGTTGCTGGAAAGTAAAGAAAATCTTAGCCAGGTATTTGATTATAGACCTGGAGCTCTAAACTATTAGGCAATGAATTTCCTCCCTAGTCATGTTTTAATACTATTTACATATTAGTGGCAGACGAGATATAAATACAATGTCTAAAGAGATCTTACTTTTTAATTCTTTAAATATATTATTTTAAAAAATGCTTGAGTATAGAATCATAGTTAATCTGTTGAAAACCAAAGATAAAGTCTTGAAGGCAGCAAGAGAAAAATGCCAAGGTACATAAAGACAAGATATGAATGTTAGCAGACTTCTCATTGGAAAAAAAAATGTGGAGGCCAGAAAACATTGGAATGACGTCAAAGCACTAAAAGAAAAAAAAAACCTAGGATGCTATATTCAGCAAAAATATACTTTAAGAAGGAAGGCACAATAAAGACATTTTCAAAGCAAAAAAAAAAAATAAGAATCAATCACTAGCAGAGTGATTACAAAAATGCTAGAGTTGCTCTGCTTGAAGAGAACTTCTACCACATGGAAATTAAAAACATCAAAAATAGTAAAGTGGGTAAGCATAAGAAATTTAACCCATCTTAAAACTGTAAAGAACATATGATTGTTTATAGCAAAAACTGCAATGTATTTGGTAAGGTTCATAACATATGTAGATATAATATATACGATGACACAGAAAAAAGGACTAGGGAGAGTGGAACTCCACAGTTTTAAGATGCTTACATTTTACAAAAGTGTTACATTAATAACTCTTGGTAGACTGTGAAAAGTTAAGAATGTATGTTGTAATCACTAGAGGTAACATAAAAATAATGCAAAAAGGAATAGATAAAAAGTCAAATAAAAATCCTTTCTCTCTCTGCCCATACCCTTTCCCCTGCTCCCCGCCCCCGCAAAAGAAGTCAAATAAAATAAAATGGAATCCTAAAAATAAACCATTTAACCTAAAAGAAAGTGGAAAAGGAGGAATATTGTAACAACTCTTTGGGACACAGAGAAAACAAAGAGTAAAATAGCAGACCTTAATATACATACAACCGTATTATAAATCCAACCATATCAATAAACTGGACTATGCATTCCAATTAAAAGTAAACTAAGTATTCCAATTAAAAGGGAGAGAATTTCACAATGGATGCAAAACCAAGATCCAGCTATCTGCTCTCTACATGAGATATGTATTAAAACACAGAAGATCTGAACAAGACTGACAACCACCTTAACCTAATAAACATTTATAAAACGTTACACACAACTGCAGAATACGCATTCTTTTCAAGTGCGAATGGTACATAGACCAAAACAGATCACTGACAGACCATTAAATAGGCTCAATAAATTTGAAAAAGAAAATGGAAATCTTACAGAATATGTTTCTGACCACAAGTAAGTTACTTTAGGAACCAAGACTAAACTATCTAAAAAACAACAAATGTTTGGAAACTAAACACACATAAACCACAGGTCAAAAAAGAAATCATACACAGAAAAATTAGAAAATATTTCAAACTAAACATTCAAATACAACATATTATTATAAAACCTGAAAAATGTAGCTAAAGCAGTACACAGAGGGACATTTATAGTTTTAAAATGTTTATATTTGAAGAGACAAAAACACAAATAACACAATGCCACACCCTTAAGCTACGTGGTTAAAAAAAAAAAAACAGTAAAGTAAACCCAAAGTAAGTAGAAGGGAGAAAATAAATAGTAGTAATTATAGAAAACAGAGAAACAGAGAAAATTATAACATTTTCTTTTAAAAGATTAACAAAACAAAGTTGGATAATTCTTACTACCAGACTTCAAAATTTACTACAAAGCTATAGTAATTAATACAGTGTAGTATGGCCCAGGGATAAACATACACATAGATCCATGCAAGAGAAGAGAATGCCCAGAGATAAGACTCATGTTCATAAGATCATTCGAGTTTTGAGTTTCAACAAAGGCTCCCAGGCAATCTTTATGAGGGAAAAAAGTCTTCAGGAAATTATGCTGGAACAAGCAGGTGTCCATGTAAAAAAATAATGAAACTCAATCCCTAATCACATCATAAACCAAAAATAATTTGATGTGGATCATAGAGCTAAGCGTAATAAAGCTTCTAGATGAAAGGAGCAGATTCCTTAAACAAGAAAGTATCAGCCACTAAAACAAATTTTTTTTTGAGACACTGGATTTCACCAAAATTAAAAATTTGTGCTCAGCAAAAATCCCCATTAAGAAAAGGAAAAGGGAAACCACAGACTGAGGGAAACTATTCACAAAACATACATCTGACAAAGGGCTCAATTGTAGAATATATAAATAATTCCTAAAATTCAATAATAAAAAAAGACCCCAAAAAATCATTTTAAAAAATGGGCAAAAGATATGAACTGTCTTCAAAGGACTGTACACCAATGGCCAATAAGCACATGTAAAATAGTCAGTATCCTCCATAGTCACCAGAGAAGTGTACATTGAAGTCACAAGGATAGACCACTACACATCCAACAGAATGCCTAAAATTAAAAAGACCGACAATACCATATGTTAGTAAAAATGTAGAACAAGTAGAACTCTCAAACGTTGGTTAGAGTACAAAGATGGTATAACAATTTTGGAAAATAATCTAGCAGTTTCTTATAAGAAGTAATCATACATCTATTCTACAACTTAAAAATGGCACTCCTAGATCTTCACTTAAGAGAATGAAAATATGTCTACAGAAAGTCTTAAAGGTATTCACAGTATTATAACCCATTATGATGCAAATGAATAAACTGTGGTACATTCATGCAGTGAAATATATGAAAAGCTAATAAAATAAGTAGAAATGAAAAATTAGAGAACGGAAGAAAACTTCAAAGAAACCTAGAGAGAAGACATAATGTTCATGGAATGATGCCATAAGAACAACGAAAAAATATTTAGCAAATAAAAAGTTTTTACAAGTGAAAAGTATAATGGCTGAATCACGATATTCAACAGGAGGAGTAGAAGACCAAGGAAATAACCAGAAAGTAGAACTCAAAAATAATAATAAGATAAAAAGAATCTTTGATAAACAATTTAGCACAATATGACCAACAGAATTTTCAGAAAAAGGAGAGGAAGAAATCTGAAAAAAAATTTAGAAAAAAAATCCTAGAAGCAAAGAGGTACATATTTAGGCTGAAAAGGTCCAGAGAGCCTACTCATAATGACGCAATAAGGTATACTCTTTTGAAATTTAAAAATACCAAGGCTAAACAGAGAATTCTAAAAACTACTAGAAGAGAAAAAAAAATCAAGAATGGAGGACAAGATAATGTCTTCAAAATTCTGAAATCAATGTTTTCCAATTCAGAATTCTATAGCAATCCCAATTATAAATCAAAAGTGAGGCTAGACCAATAAATTTTTGGGCATTTGGAATTGAAAAAAATTTACCACTTATAAGGCAGGAGGATCACTTGAACCCAGGAGTTTGAGACCCATGTGGGCAACAAAGTGAGATCCTGAGATTCCATCTCAAAAAAAAAAAAAAAAAAAAACCCAGCAAGAACTCCACCCCACTATGGACATCTTTGCAGGAAATTTCTAAAGAATGTGTTTCATGAAAATGAGAGTAAAGCAAGAAAGAAGACATAGGTTTGATAAAATAGAAAAGCATAGGAAATTTCTAGAATGATAGCAAAGACAAGTCCAGAACAGTCGTACACCAGGCACAGAGGGAAACCAGTCCAGTCAGAAGCAGGATGGAGGACTATAGGGGTGGGGGAGAAAGATAAATCATCTAATAGGTGTTAGGTGGGAAAAATGGTTAAAGAGAAGTTTTTGGATGGCATGAAACAACTTGGCCAACTGTGCAAAGAAAACTAAGACAATGAGAAGATATGATTACTTACTCTAAGGGGGAAAAGTTGTAGGAAAAAAAGGAAAAATGATTTACACCACACTGTGGCTCAGCAATAAAACTTTAGTCATAATGAAAAGATTTAGTGTGTAACAAACCAAAAAACTATACTAGGATGACGAGGAAGAGAAATAAAAGTACTAATTTCTCTTCTGTCATAATAAGACAAATGATAACTTCCATATAGGCATATTATTCAGATATATGTAAGTATATACTGGAAAAAAGTTAAGAGTTTGAAGAGATATGACTGATATATATCACTGCGAGGCTTCAACATTAACTTTAAAAAGCAATGTATGTATTACTTTGATATAAAATATTATGTTTGGAAAAAAAATGGACAAGAATTAGCACCTATTATGTGCCAGGCACTGGGAGGGGTATAGTGGTGAATAAGACAAAGTTCATGCCTTGGGGAGTTATTTTCACTGAAAAGAGCGAATAATCAATTGAACAACTTTATAATACAATTACAGATAGTGATAAGCATTACTGAGAAAAAACAGTACGGTAAAGACAGAGAACGAGTGTTGGGGTGGGAAGAGTGCTATTTTTGATAAAGTGGTCAGGGAAGGCATCTCTGAGGAGTGACACTTGATCAGAAATCTGAATGAATTAATGAATTAAACCATGGATAAAGAATGTTCTGGAAGATAGGGAGCAAATAGTAAGTTTGGTGTGTTTGAAACTAGCAGAAAGTCCAGAATTAAGAGCAGAATAAGTCAAAGGGAGAAATGTGAGCCACAAGATCTGCACAGTCAGAAGAAAAGAACAGTACCAATCTCACAAAAAGTTGGCTATCAGTGCTACAGATAACATGAAATTCACAGCTAAGAAATAATGAGATAATGAAATTAAGGTGTTACTTGGTTGTGAAAATGAACTACAATTAAAAATTTATTTCATTTGTTCTTAATTCTGGATAACATTAGAAATAACTGTTGACTGGTTTGTGTAGTCACAGCACAGAGAGAAAAAGACCATGCGTATGAAAAACAAAATTAAAAAAGAAAAAAAGGAATGCAAAACTTTACAGGTGAGTTTAAAGATACCATACATACACACACATAGATATTTAGAAACACACATACAGAACCACTTAAGATATATAAAATGCTTGCAAAGATGATCAGATGTTGAAATTATTTCCTTCAACAATAACCATCAAATCAGTTTTTTAGTTTAAAATTAAACAATATAAAATTACTGGCATTAATTATGTACTTTTAAGTTGCTTAACTTAGACAATACATGCTTTAGTATTCTTATTCTCAGAAAGCATCCAATTTGTGACAAGATATTTGGGGCTCTAAAATGCTACAGGAAAAAAAAGATGAGAGTTAGGAAATATTGGAAGATAAAGGAAAGGAGTACAAAAGGTAAGATTAGTAGTTCTTAAAACTAGCTGCGCATTCCAGTTATCTTGGCACTGATGCCCAGGCCACCCTATCCTGTTCTGATTTAAGTGATCTGAGGTGGGGCCTTGGGTATATTATTCTAATACATCTAATACCTCTGGATTAGATGAATATGCATAGTGATGAAAATGGAAAATGCTGACACTGGCAATTAATTTCATTGATGCAGGGAAAAATACACACACTAAGATATAAATCTTATCACATTATTCTCCTGCTTTAAGAAACATGTACAATCAAACTCTTCAATGGCTTCCACTGCTTGCTCTAAAACAGTTTAATGTCTTAGTTGACATCTGAGGCCCTCTGTGATTTGGTTTTTCTGGCTAACTCTTCAATCTACCTACCCCTAAATATACCAAACTATTTGATTCGTCTTCCTTTTGCAATATTATTCCTTCTTCCTAGAATAAAATGCTCCTTCTTCCCTGTTTGTCTAGCATGCCTCCCAAACTCCTACTCATCATTAAAGTCCAAGTATACCTTATTCTGCAAAGTCTCCCAGAAACTACCTGAGAAAAATTAATCACTTCTTTCTTTCACTACATTTTTACACGTATCTGTTAAATATAATAATTTGCCACACTGCATTTTTTTCATGTCTGTCTCATTTACTAATCCTTGAGTACTTTGAGAATAAGTAAGGTCTTAACTCTGAAGATGGAACCATGGCCACAAGAGTGAATGAGAATAAAATGACAGAACCACCACTAGTTCTAAATTTTCAAGAGGAAAGTTAAAGGAAAAAAATCTAAGTAGAAATGGAGATTTAGGAGGCCTGAACAATTATGTGACTATAAAAGTAGCCATCTGAATGTCTTTCATCATCTTCTCAATTTCCCTTTACATCTTTTATTCCGTTCTAGTCTGATTAAGGAAGTCTCAAACAAAAAAAAGAGAAGCAGTATTAAAACAGGAAAATGAGAAAGGGGAATGGGAAAGGGTGTACGTGGAGAACCAACTAATTTGGTAATGTTATTTCTTAAGCGCTAGGGAAAGATAAACAGGTGATTATTGTATTAATCTTTATATATTTTTAAGCATCTCTTAAAATTCTGCTTTACATAATGAATATATTTAACAAGGATTAGAATATATAAACACGCTGAAAAATAATTTATTAAATTTACGGATAATACCCACAGAGAGTTAAACTCTGGCCACTTTGGAATCATTTGATAAATAATATTTATCTGTGGTAACTGCATATAGACACACGTATGTATCTTTATTTACAACCTTCAGAAACATTAAAGTTCTTATCAGTCGATAGAACAAGTGAACTAACACCATTTCATTCTCTTCACGACTTCTTAAATTCATAAAACGGATACCCACATTAACAATAACAAATTAGTATCTTCATAGAAATAAAATTTATAAATGTGAAATGAAACTAGTTGCACTTCAAAACTGGTTTCAATTACTAAGAAACCATTCTGTAAATAGAAATGTCTACAACTTAACTTATTGTCGGCCCCTTTTTTGTCTAAATATTTTCTCCAGAAGACATCACATCTCATTCTCAGAACAGGTTTTACAACTTCTTGGCCCTTTGGACTTGCGACTTCTAGATGTCTCATAATCTGTTCTAGACTAATTACGGACACGTAACATCTTACACAGAAGCGAAAGCATTTAGGTTTTTAACGTCTAAGAAAAAAAGTGCTTAGGATGAAGATTTCAGAAAATCCCATGTATCTGAATAGGATAACTCATTCCTGAGTACTAGCGATCAGGCGAAATCAGAGCGTGAAGAAGGTGCACTGGCTCAGAGCGCAGGGCGGAAAACAAAGCAATACGCTTAAAAAAAAAAAAGTTTTAGATTTCTGAGCTGACACTTAGCCTGGGGCTAGACACAGACACAAGTGCGCCCAATTAGAGACACAGAAGGCCTTCCAAATGCCTCCGAGCGTCTTTAGGTGTGTTCCACTTTACTTTGTTAAAATCCAAAAATTCTCAATTTGGATTCTGGGACACCAAACGCCTTCTCTTCTGACTGTCCCTTCCTCCCACACAGCAGGTCTCTCCTGCATATTCTCCCAGTCTAAAATGTCGAGTCTCTGCTCCCCGCTTCGACTAAGTCACTTCTCTGCGTCTCAGAACGCTTCTGTCCCCGGAGAGCCCTGCCTCCCGCTGTCCCCTTCCTCCGGAGGCGGAACCCGTCGCCTCGGACTGGAACCGCTGCGCGGCTCCATTCTTCTTACCTTGGTTACAGAAAAGGCTCCACAGTTTAGCGAAGATCAGCCCCATCATGAGCACCTGGGCGGGCCTCGGGGTCCCTCAGCAGCAGGTGCCGCTGCGCCGGGCCCCCCACCGCGGCGCTGGCGGCGAGGAACCGAGGAAAAGCCGACTGAGACCGCGCAGCGAAGACACTGGTTGGCCGCGAAGCCTCGACCCGAAGCTCAGCTACCCGTCAGAAAGCGCCCCACCGCGTCCCTACCGGATAGTCCTTTGTTTCGAGCCCACTGAGCCCAACGCCGACCCGTAGTCCCCTCTGTCTGAACCCACCTACCCACTAGAGCCTCTACCAGCCCTAGGCCCCGCCTCCGCTCCGCCTCCCCGGCCGATCCCAGGACCACCCATCACCGGAAGGATGGCGAGTGACGTCGGCGCGCTTTCGTCAACCCACGCCTTCGACGTGGCGTTTCCTTCGGTTTCCCTTCCGGCGGGCGGGCCCCGAGCGGGCCTGGGAGATTGAGGTACGATAGGGAATTGGGGAATTTCCCTTGCTGAGCGCCCCATCTCTTGTTCTCCTTTAGAAGCGTTTCCAGGCTCCCTTCTTTGAGTGTCTCTGCTGTCTTGTAGGTGTGTCCTTGGACTCTGAAACTGGAAAAGTCCGCAATTTCTCTGATTAAGCAGCGCCGTTCGCTTCCTAGAAGTGAAGTGTTTTCTAGTAACTGAACTCTTAACCTGTCACCCTGGGAAGGCGGGTTTGGGGTTCTGCCGTGATTCTTAATTTTGAGTAGAATTGGTTGGGAGGGAGCCATAGAATGCCTGTAGCCAGAGTTCAGTTATGTGGTTAACCACTCCCCTTTCTCCTGCAATTTTGCCAAGCATTAGGTATGTTCGTGGATCCTAGATCGAAAGCAGCGCATAAACCAATTCCCTACATGATTTTCAATTTCATTTTCTATGGTTCGATCTTTTTTCTTTTTAACCTTCTTCATGAATTGAAAAGCTTCACACCCGAAAATGAGCGGAAACTGGGTGTCCCTGAAACCAGCTGACAAAGCAAGCTTAACTGAAAAGACTGACTTCAGTCAGGTGGTTTTATTTTAACCCTGGCAGCGTGGCCTTTTAAAATGCCACAACAGGTAATACTGTTCTGTAGAATGGTACTATTTGAAAATAAATTTTGAATTCATGAAATAAGAAAAAAAAGTCATAAAAAGGAACATGATAATATCTTATTTTCTTTCCTATGTGTTAATTGGAAATAACTGCTTTTAATTACAGCTTATTTTGTTTTCTAAATGTTAATTGGAAATATCTGCTTTTAATTATAGCTTATTTTGTTTCCTAAATGTTAATTGGAAATAACTGCTTTTAATTAAGATGGAATCCCAGTAAAATCTGTCCACTTCAACAAAATACAAAAAAGTTATAAATGCTATACTTAGAGCAAAGAAACTGAAATTTCAAGGAAGAAAAATGTCACAACTCAGGAATTTAAAAAATAAAACTATAATATTTCTTAGAATGAACTATTATAAACGTAACTTCAGGTAATACTTGGAAGAACTGGCCTCAGCTGGCATTGAAGTCAATTTATTACTCAGATAACTAAGATCAGTTTGTGCGTGGCTTGAACCAAGACTTAAAGGGACAGTTTGTTCTGCCAGCAAGGAATGAAACGTACTCTTTATTTTTTTTTTTAAATTCTCAGCCTTTAAGGTAATGACCACTGTGATTTTAGTCTAGTTGATCAGTCTCCAGATTAGATGGGATTGATAGATTTCCCATTAGAAAATTCTCTTCTTCCATATCGTCCAAAAGGTCAATATGATCTCATTTGGTAAATATCTTTTGAGAGCATATCACTTTTGGGGGGCTGCAGTGTAGGTAATACAAAAGAAATTTAATGTCGTTCCTATCGGTGGGAAGAGGATGTTGGTAAGATTCTGATGAAGTTGTTTTATGTTTACAAAGAGGAGTCATAATATTCTGAGTTTCAAAACATCTAACAAGACAAAATATCCTTAGGTCTTTGCCTGTGGTCATTATTCAGTCAATAAGAACATCTCCTCTACTTTAGGGCTCAATATGACCAGCCTTGTCACATTTGATAAATGTTCCAACAGATACCTCAAAGTGTCCATCTTGAACACACTAAGTCCTTTAGGGGCTCTGGTGCTCAGTGGCAGTCCTAGCCGCTTGTAAATTACCCGTTTATAGAAGGTTTTTGAAGCTGATCCAGAGATCAAGTTCCTAACCACTGCAAATACATAGACTGCCCAAGAATCTTGCTAAACTCTACTGGCAAGTTAAAGCTATTCTCTTTCCCAGAATCTATGTGGTTGTTCCTTACTGAGGTAGGAAAGATATTTTCTAGATAAGGCATTCAGGGATTTAAGCCGGGCCACCGCCTCTACTAGGTGGTCACCCAGCAGGACAGGAATTGGGCCCCTCCCCTTATTCAAGCAAGCGATATCTTCCACGAACTCACACCATTTCCGGGCACCCCCCGCTCCCAGCCGGGAACTAGACCTGTTGACTCACCCCGCCTGCAGCCCCTCCCTACTTAAGACCCTGCCAGACCCGGTGGGCGGAAGCGCCGCCCGCAGCGTTCAGAACCCCGGGGGGTGGGGGGGGGCTAGCGACGATTTGCGGCTGCGGATTAGGGAACCGGAAAGGGCGGGGGAACGCCGCAGGCGCCGGAAGTGACGCCAAACCGGAAAAGGCTTTCCACGGGGAAGTTGGGGGCGCGGATTTGGAAATTAGAATATAAGATTGAAAGCGGCAGAGCCGCTTCCAACCTGGTCTCCAGGTCTGTGTTCGGTTCCCCACAGATTCAGCTACTAAGCTTTTTTTTGGTGCAGCGGATGGTTTTCTCTGCCACCTGAGGACATTGCCTAAATGATTTCCGTTACGATCCCCAGAGGACCGAAGACGCTTCTAATCTGGCTACGCTCGAGAAAGCGTGGACGTTTTCTGCACTTCCAAATCTAACTCGACGTGATCGGCATGATTTTTCGTGGGCACCTAGTGGTCCCGGCGTTTTGGGAGTGGCTGTTTTTGTCAGGACACTGCTCACTATAATTCAGAAAGAGAAAAACCAGCGTTTTCCGGCATTTCTCTTGAAGA
Source organism: Avahi laniger (assembly GCA_963575035.1). Lineage (NCBI taxonomy): Eukaryota > Metazoa > Chordata > Mammalia > Primates > Indriidae > Avahi > Avahi laniger. Next base: position 25,079 of record CAUYSK010118383.1, read on the forward strand.
ACTAAACAACGAGAAAAATGTCTATTTTCCCTAAAATATCTTTGAGGCCCGAGGTTGAAAACTATCTTAAAGAGGGCTTTATGAACAAGGAGGTAGGTCAGATAAAGATGTTAGATGATATTTTCAAAAATTCAAATATTTATACACTCTAGAGAAAAATGAAGAGAAATCTTTACAGCATGATTTGTTACTACTTATTCGAATGTAAAAATATCAGTCTTTTCTACAGATATTAATGCTTACTGAGATAAGAGGTGAATAAAGCCTGTGTTTTAACACTTGGGAAGGGGAAAGAAAGCTGAGTGGTGGGGGGGGAACTTTATGTGCCTGTCAGTAGGTAGCACTGGAGAAGTTACAAGGATGAACGAGAAAAGAAAATTCACCTGTCCTCTTACAGTGCTTGCTCTGGCACTCAGGTGAAAAGGGCACTGTAATTTATTGAGGGCCTCTTAAATCCCAACAGTTGTGCTAGGTGATTTGTAAACCTTTACAATTTAATCTTCACAGTCTTTCTTTCTGGTAGAGGTTTGTTCCTATTTTAATAAATTAGAAAACTGAGGGTCCAAGAACTTATGTAACCAACCCAAGTTGACACAACTGTCAAGCAACTATTGAAATCTGAAGGCAAGGAGCTCAGGTATAATGAAAAAAGATACAGATTTTGAATCTCAAGCAGTTTATTTGCATTCCAGTGCTTTGAGGAAATTAGTTTCCGTTGCTTGACTTTGATTTATTTCCTCTTCTGTGAAAATTGAGAATGCTTCAAAGTACTTTACAAGGTTGTCTTAGGGTATTAGACATGAGCGAAAGCAACTGGCATTATTTTGGTGTATAAGTCTTCAAAAAACGTTAATATGGTTTTACTATTGGCAGTGCCTACCACAGAAGTCCTCAGTGAATGTTGATTGTCTTTGATTGCAAAGCTTGTGCTCTATTACCATGCTGGCTGTAAGCAACTTTGTTTTTTGCAAATCCTTGATTTTCTAGTCATATTAAAGCCACTTAAATGTTACTCATTTTTGAAGCCATGACTTGTAGATTTGATTTCTACATTGTATTTCCATTTTATTTATGTTAAGATTAGACTAGACTAGGAAGAGCAAATATATTTTCTTGATTTTAAGGGACTTAAAATATAAGGAACATATTAAGAGAAGTAGGGAAATTCGACAATTTTTTCCCAGCAGTTTTTAAAATGTTGAACATTGTTTTATGACAAGATCCAGATATCTTTCTTTGACACCACATCTGCCTTGACAACTGTAGTTTTACAAAATCAAAAGCCATCCCTTTGTTAAAAAAAAAAAGTGTTGAGAAAGAGGACTATTCTGTTCTGATAAAAGTAAACTTCAAGAAAGGACAAATACTTTAAGACTGGTGGATTAGTAGACTGACAAGTGGTTTGTGAAAATTTTGTGAAACAGGGTATAGTCCAAAATGACAAAAAGAGTGCCTTAAAAAGCTTCAGTTAAGTTCAAGGGAACCTGGTGGTTTGAATGTTTATACCTTCATTTCTGACAGGTATCTTGTTACTCATTTTTTTTTTTTGGACAGTAACTTTCTTACGTTTAATAATACCGTATTTAAAAAGCTGATGTCCTGGGGGATCTTTGGATGACAGTATATTATTGATGTTCTTTAAATATTGGTATCTTAAAAGGCTATTAACCAATTTGTTCTAGGATATGACGTTAGCAAGTAACTAGCTCTACAGAGGTACTGTAAGAGTTAATGCATTATAAATAAGTAGAATTAAATGTTGAATTTATGTGAAAACTATAGCAGATAATATTTTCAAAATGTTAATAATGCTTTAAAGTCGAGGTAGTGTTTTTCTAAGCCCTGTAAGTGAGGCATTATATAGGTGTTTATTATAATACCACAATTAAACTCAAGAACCCTGTGAAGTATTACTGCCCCCTTAGTGTCATTAACACATAAACGGTACAGCACAATGAAAGGGAACTGAACCATTGCTAAAAAATGTCACATTAGATGGAACAGCTGTAGAAGCATATTCTGAATGTTTGTAATTCATATAATGAAATTTAAAGATTAACCTGTTCTTTTGTTTTTAGGTTGTATCTGCTTTGGGTGAACAAGAAGCAGAAAGGAAGTTTGAAACGCTGTTAAAGCACCTGTCACATCCTCCATCATTCACAACTGTCAGAGTGAATACAAATTTAACCTCAGTACAACATGTGAAAAATCTGTTACTTGACGAATTTCAGAAGGTTTGTGGAAACTTATGTCATTTTGTACATGATTACGTTTTTACTATATGTCGTGTCGTTCCCCATTAAAATCCTATGACTTATACAATATTCCAATTTTACAGATAAAGAAATTGAGGATCATGAATGCTAATTTGTGTAAGATTGTAGTAAGTGGTAAAGCTAGTACTTGAACTTAGCACTTCTGATTCTGAATTTATTCATTTTTAGTGACTAGATAGTTCATTAAGCCCCTCTGGGCCTCAGTTGCTTCATTATTAAAATATATGTGAAGAGGTCCAGTCTAACCCTAAAATTCTGTGACTTTATAATAAATAGCATATAACAATCAGAAGGACAGACTGTGTACTTGTATACTTGAGATGAGCCCAGAGGTAGTGAGGTACATACTGAATACCTGTGGGGTTAAGTTTTTTTGTTTGTTTTTTTTGTTTTTGAGACAGAGTCTTGCTCCGTTGCCCGGGCTAGAGTGCAGTGGCATTATCATAGTTCACTGCAACCTCGAACTCCTGGGGCTCAAGCAATTCTCCTGCCTCAATCTCCCGAGTAGCTGGAACTATAGGCGCGTGCCGCCACACTCGGCTAATTTTAATATTTTTTGTAGAGACAGGTGTCTCCCTCTTGCTCAGGCTGGTCTTGAACTCCTGGCCTCAAGCAGTCGTTCTATCTCCACCTCTCAAGTTGCTAGAATTACAGACCTGAGCTGCCATGCCCAAGGGTTATGTTTTTAATTGACATAAAAGTAGATGTTCCATATTCTTTGGGGCTGCTGTAAAAAAAATAAAAATAGATGTTGAAGTACCTTATCTTCAATAAACACAAGAAACTATAACAATGTAATGAATCTATTTTAAAGATAAAACAACACAGAACATTTTTTATTCAAGCAATGAACTAGTTTTGGCATAATATTCCTCTTATAAGTGAAAACGATGTTATAAAATGGCATTTTATGAGTTCCAAGCAGAAAAATATTTGAGTTATCTTTTTTAATACTGTCTTGTTTGCTTTCAAACGCTCTGCGTTTCTGGTGACAGACACATCAAAAGCCCTGGCTTAAGCATTATATGAGGTATCCATGTAACAAAAACATTTTTATCCCTTAATATTTTGAAATAAAAAATTAAACTTTGCATTTTGTGTTTTATATACTGTACACTGAAATTTGCCTCCAAAGAAATTAAGATGTAGGAAAATAGATGCCAGAGAGAGTTCCTCTTTAATTGTATATTGTAGTTATTAAATGTCTCATAACAAATAACTGTAGTAGATATTAGCAGGCCTGTTTCTACTTTTTTGTTTATTAATTAAAAGCAAGAGGCAAATTTGATTAAAGGGCTTCCATTTGTATATTACAGATGGTGTGTTTAGATATTTAGAAAATTTCAGAAAACTATCACTGGCATTGATTCATCACTTTTTATTTAATCTCATTACATTTATGGGTTCTTTGTCATGCACTCCTTTAGAACAGTTCTATAAATATCAAGTTGTGAGTAGATGACCATGTTATAAAAAGAACTAGCTATGGTATCTCAGTGTATAAGACCAAAACTTAGTTAAATAAGACTTGACGAAAAATTAATCTCATTTTTACTTATGGGTAGTGACAATCTTTTTAAGAATAATGACATTAAGCATAAAATATAAGCAGTTGCTCTAAGCAACTAAAATAGTTACTTCTACATAGCCGTGCATATGTTTTCAGCTAGTAGAAACTGTTCTGAGGCCCACCGAGGGCGTCCATAACTTAGGCAGATCTAGACTGTTTTTCTTCTTTAAATTTTTATGTTTGAGAGACAGGGTCTTGCTCTGTCGCCCAGACTGGAGTACAGGGGCACAATCTTATTAGTTCACTGTGGCCTTGAACTCCTGGGCTCACATGATCCTCCTGCCTTGGCCCCCCAAAGTGTTGGGATTAAAGGTGTGAGCTGCCATGACTGGCCCAGATTGTTTTCTTTACTAGCAGATTATTCCTAGAACCTGGGTATTCTAGTGTCCTAGTCTGATATGTATACAAGATCTTACAGGCTGGATTTAGGATAGGACAGACAGCATCACTCTGGGCTTTGAGTTCCTTAAAGGTTAAGATTGAACAGGGAAGCTTGGGTCACTATATAAAAACTGATGGTAGAGCAATACCTGATGCTAGCAAGAAGGGGGAGTTGCAGGGGGCTTTGGACTATGAATTTCCTTTCTCTTTCCATGTTTCAAAGCTTACATTTGTCCTAAAGCGATGTACTGAATAGTATCATAAAAGTAAGTGCTTTGTCCCAGAATTTCTCTGGACAACCTATTAAAACTTAATAAAGTTTAATTGGCTGGTGAGAATATGGAGAAACGAACCTCCATACCTTGCAGGCGGGGATGTAAAGCAAATAGTACTTATAAAATAACACAAAAAGAAATTGACAATTCATTATGTGTCTTTGGAAAAGTCTGTTTCCTGTGGTTAATATTGTAAGGTCATCAAAACAGGAGAGGGGAGGGATAGAGAAGAGAGAGAGAGGTTTGATCAAATGAGGAGTTTACCCTTCATATTGCTTGTTAGCTATCTGTTGAATATGATTACAGTCTGAAATATCCTCTGGGAGAAGCAGAAGTCCAAAGAGCTGGTGACTTGGTAGAGAGGTAGTTAAATTTCTGAAAATGTGGACAGTTATCTTCTCTTTCCTTATCAACTTAGAAGTAAATAGGTAGATTTTAGAAGTTTTTTCTAGATAGTGTATGGATACTATAGGGCAATGCAAGTGTGAATTATTATTGCTTTTTTATGTAGTATGTGCAGATGAGTGAGTTGGCAGACTCTAGCCTGGGTGGGCACAGACTTGTACTCAAATATGTGCATGTTACCCCCTGACACAGTATGTAGTCCCTGCCATCCAATCCACTGTGCAGCTGCTCCTTATTCTGCTGCATAGGGTGCCCAGCTGTGCTCTGCTTGCAACAATGACGCACTAGTATATATTTAACAACCCACTTTCGGGAAAAATAACCCTGATTTGTGGTGTTTGCTGATTTCCATGGTGTAAATACTTCCACTGTGTGGTACTGTGGTAGCTACCAGCCTGACCATGGACTTGGGAAGAGATGCATACAGTGGCTCTCCTGAGTCTGTGTGAGCTGGCTTCAGCCCCTATAGCACTAGCCCTGCACCTGTTTTCAGTGTGACAACCAGTACAATAGAGGATACTGACAATCCTGAACCTCTGCCATAAACATTTATTTCCCTCAGCAAAACTGACATGGCATCCAGTGTTGACAGTGTGTATTAAATAGTATTTAGTAGTCTCAATCTTTAATGTCCTATTCAGAAGGTTTTCTTCAATGAATACTACATGTAATTCTATATTGGCTATGTTTTCAAAGGAAGTCACTTAACGTAAACATAGTTTGTGTTTATAATGCTAAACAATTAGTGAAATTGAGTCTTCTAAAGAAGTCAGGATACTTCAGAATTAAATTATAGAGAAAACAGTTGTTTTTAGGTCTTTTTCATTTTTATAGGATCCCATGGAATAAAGTAAAAGTGCCCCAAAGCTACCAGAGCTGCTGCTTGTGGTAGATAATGATACTGAAAAGTTCCATAAATTGAAATTTATCAAATATATTTACTTATAATTATCTTTGTTTATTTTTAACAGCAGTTTAATGGATTAAGTGTTCCCATTCTTCAACATCCAGATCTTCAGGATGTCTTACTTATTCCTGTTATTGGACCTAGGTTTGTAACTATTTCATTTTCAAATTATATTCTTGTAAATGAAAATTTGTCACAAGAATCTTTTTTACTGTTTGGTGATAACACTAAGTTTCTACATTGTTAGCAACTTTATGTAGATAAACAGGAATTCAAAAATTTATAAATGCAGACTCCATACTCTGTCATGGAAAATACTATAATAGAATACTAAGCATTTCCTAAGTATCTTGAGAATAATGAACTTTGAAGTCTGTTTAATGTAGCGATTAACTTTTTGTTTTTTCACTTTCTGAGAAGCTTTATTTCATTTGTTGTATTTCTCATAAGATTCTAGGGCTACATTAAAACTTTTTTTGAGCTGCAAGAAAAACATAAAGCAATGTATTTCTTGCCTTCACAGCTAATATGTTTGTAAAATTTTATTCATAATTCAACAATTATATAAAGTTCCAATATGTCACATTCTACTCATTTATATATTTGGAAGGCATATATTTGAAAATTGAAAAATAGGCTCAGGGTTGATATGGGACCCACAGCTCACTGTTGACCAGTTGCAGATAGATATATGTGATCCAGACATGTAGGAAGTTATTCCCCAGGGAATAGCTTGCCTGGTGGACTGGGTAAACGTCTCTGTAGGGTCTATTTACCCTAAGAACAGAAACTGCCCATCTCTCCCTATAAATGCTAAGTGGAGCACTCCAGATGAAGCAGCTGATATGCTTCGTGTGGAAGCCATGTGGGACTGGCTTTACAATGACCAAAACATTCGCCTGCCGAATATGCCAGTTACCCAGGTCATGGTAAATGCTATGGTAAACGGCGCCCCTTCTGCATGGGCACGCCATGTGATGTTACTCCTGCAAAACTGAACAGTAGTTCAAGAAACCTCAGCAAATTTGCTGTCTCAGTTTCCCGTCGTGGGTCTTATAGATGCTTACAAAACATTAGGTCAGTTAAGGAGAGAGTGGTGAAGGGTAGAGGGGAGAGTCAAAGGACACATCCCAGAAAGGTGGAAATTTTTAAATGGTTATTAAAAATTGAGTAAAAAAAAAAAATTGGGGTGAAACTTAGAAAAAAAGGAAGAGTCCTGGCACTGGTCCTAGCAGGATAGAAATCTTTAGATGGTTATTAAGAGATGAAATAGATGAAAGGAAAAATAAATAAAAGCAGGCTTTCATGTAATGAGAGTTCTGTTCCCCAGGAGCATTTTAAAATCCCTAATTTTGGTATAAAAATTTCTTAAACTACTAAGAGTTTCAGTATAAAAACACTTTTTTTTTTTAAAGCTTTAAAGTATTTTAGTGGCTAACAATAGAGCAATGGGTTAATAAATTATGGTTTATGCATGAGATAGAATATTGTGTGGCGTTTAAGAGAAGATGTTCGTGATCAGTTTTTAAGTATCAAAAGCAATTACTGAACTTGGGTCAATTACTTTTTTTACAAAAAAATACAACTACATGTTCATGTATATTTATTTACCTGTAACAAAAAGTCTAGAAGCTATTACATACCCAACTGTTAATAGTGGTTAATTCTGAGGAGGTCGAATTGGGAAAAAGGGAGTAAGTAAAAGGAGATTTTTACTTGTGATGTTTCTGTTTTATTTTTTACCATAAGAATGTATGATTTTTGTAATTAAGAAAAAGCTAGACATGGTGGCTCACACCTGTAATCCCAACACTTTGGGAGGCCGAGGTGGAAGGATCACTTCCCAACACTTTGGGAAGGCCAGAGGTTTGAGACCAGCAAGGGTGACATAGTGAGACCCAATTTTATTTTTTTAAAAACTAGCTGGTGTGCTGGCATGTACCAGTAGTTCTAGCTACTGGGGAGACTGAGACAGGAGGATTACTTGAGCTCAGGAATGCAAGGCTGCAGCGAGCTGTGATTGTACCATTGCACTCTAACCTGGGTGACAGAATGAGAGCCTATCTCTAAATGGAAAAAAAAATTCATCTTGTAGGCTTCTCATTCTGTTTTTAAGATGAAATTCACATACAGTGGAATGGAGAGATCTCAAATGTACACTTTGAATTTTGCCAAATATGTACAACTGTGTAGCCAAGACCCAACCATAGTCAAGATAGAGCATTTCCATTACCCCAGAAAATTCTCTTGTACTCCGCTATCCCACCAGGAATGATTTCTGACATCTCTTCGTTTTGAACCATTCAGCTACTACAGTAGATCACAATCACAGATCGTTTGAAATTATGTTCCTTTTGAGGATGAAAAATTGTAGTTGCTTAGATTGAAAATTTGGCCATCTCTAACTCTGTTAAATATCCTTTCCTTATTTTCTAGTTTTAGTTTTTTTTAAAGGATAGAGTTTAATTAGATTTTTCTTCTGTATAAAAGTAAGACAAACTTGTAAAAATTAAAATTGTGCATAAATACAAAAGTAATCATTATATTGCCCATTCCACCTCACAATTGTTTCTCTGAGCATTGAATTTGAATTCATGTAGACAGTCTTTGTGTTTGCACCGGCATACCTGAATGCAAGTGTGTAGTCACATACTCATTTTTAGAAAATTATTAGAAAACATTGTAATATTCTGTAGTTTGATTTTGTGTTCATTTAAGAATATATTGGGGAATATGGGAGGATGTGTGTGGGATAAAAACGTACTTATCAGGTAGCATGAACACTGTTCTGGTGATGGGCACACCAAAAGCCCTGACTTTATACATTATTTATACATTATACAAGATATCCATGTAATAAAAACACTTTACCCCTTTCATTAATATTTGAAATTAAGAAAAAAGCCCCCAAATATTCACTGAGTGCCTACTATATGGAGGCACTGTTCTATAACACAAAAACATTGAAAAAAATATATATTATGGGTATCTTTCCATGATTATGTATAGTGCTAATATCATTCTTCTTATTAATAACTGCCTAAATATATTTTATCATTGAGCTCAATTTTAATTTCTTAGTCCTCTATTGATAGACATTTTGTTTTTTCCTATTTTTCATTATTACCAAAAGTGTTGCAATATATATTTGTGGACTTGTGTAAGCATGTCTGTGGAATAAATTGGCATGGCATAGAATTACTGGTTCAAAGGTCTGCGCTTGTTTTAGTTTGAGACATATTACCAGATTACCCTCTACAAAGTTGTACCAGTTAATGTTTCAACAGTGTATGAGAGGTTGGGATTCATTCTTGACAATACTGGCCATTGTAGCTTTTAAAATACTTGGATGATTTTACTTTAATTATTTTCTGTAGTTCTTTTACCTGACTTTAGTAATCTTTTCATCCTGTTCTTTGTAGTGATCTAGGCTACTTATCAGAACATTATTGATCTCTAAACACAAAAATCACTTACGACTGTAAATTCACATATCTGCATTTCATTTCTAAAAGAAACAAGTCAGTTCCTGTTTGTTTTTTAAACTCCTCACTCGCAGTAAGTATCTGACTTTCCATTGTGAGAAATGAGGAAGTTCTTACACTTAAATTTTCCGTGAAACTTACACCAGCTAATTTTTATTTACTGTGTTAGGTTTTTAACATTGTTATTTTTTACAGTTCATATGAATGCAGTGCTTACTTTGAGTCCTTATGGCACTCTTAGTTCTTCTATTAATGTGGATTAATCTCTTTGTTAGCAGAGTTATTTAGCAGATCTCCAGCACTCCTTGCCCTTCCCCAAAGTATGTCTCTTATGTACTGTATTCACTTTCTTGCTTGAGAATGACTGCCTGTTACCTTTGTATTTATACAACAACTTGGCTGAACATAGTAGTTTCACACCACATATTATTTTCCTCAGTACTTTGTAGACATTGTTTTTACAACCTTATGGCATCAAATGTTACAGTGAAGAAATCCGAGGCCCACAAAAATTTTTATCCCCCTTATAACAGTATCTTAGCTTCTACTTGGAGATCTATGGGATTCTTAGTTATTCAACTTTAGAAAAAGGGCCACAGTATGGCTTCATTTTTAATGAAACACAGTATAACTTTTTAGTTATTTCTAAATAACTAAATGGTAGATCTACCATTCCATCCGGCAATCTCCCGTGATTTCTTCAAATATTTTTCTTTTACATTTTCTGTATTCTCTTTTATAAGGACACCAATACTTTTTATTTCAATGGATTTTGGGGGTATAAGGGGTTTTTTGTTACATGAATGTATTGTATAGTGGTGGAGTCTGGACATTCAGCATACCTATCACCCAAATATAGTGTACATTGTACCCAATAGGTAATTTTCATCCCCCACCCTCCTCCTGAGTCTCCAGTGTCCATTATACCATTGTGTATGACCATGCATAGCCATAGCTTAACTCCTGCTTACAAGTGAGAACATGCGGTTTTCCATTCCTGAGTTATTTCACTTAGGATAATGGCTTCCAGTTGCATCCACGTTGCTGCAAAAGACATTATTTTATTCATTCTTGTGGCTGAGTAGTACTCCATGGTATAGATTATATGTACCACATTTACTTTATCCACTCATTGGTTGATGGGCACTTAGGTTGATTCCATATCTTTGCAATTGTGAATCGTGCTGTGATAAATCATAACAGTGCAGGTATCTTTTTGATATGATGACTTTTCCTTTGTATAAATACCCAGTAGTAGAATTGCTGGATGGAATGGTAGATCTACTTTTAGTTCTTTGACAAATCTCCATACTGTTTTTCATAAAGGCTATACTAATTTACATTCCCACCAGTAGTGTATAAGTGTTTCCTTTTTTATTTCATCCATACCAACATCTATTGTTTTTTTACTTTTTAATAATGGCTATTCTGACTGGGGTAAGGTGGTAGCTCATTGTGGGTTTAATTTGTACTTCCCTGATGATTAATGATGTTGAGCATTTTTTCATGTTTTTTTGGCCATATCTTTTTTTGCAAACTGTCATGTCCTTTGCCCACTTTTTAGTGAAGTTTTTTCTTTTCCGTTTTCCTTTCCTTTCTCCTTTCTTTTCTCCTCCTTTCTCCTTTCTTTTCCCTTTCCTTTCCCCTTTCCAACAGGGTCTCACCCTTTTGCCTGGGCTAGAGTGCAGTGTCATCATAAAAGCTCACTGCAACTTCAAACTCCTGGGCTCAAGTGATTTTCCTGCTTCAACCTCTCCAGTAGCATAAACCACCATGCCTGGCTAATTTTTATTTTTTTAAGTTTTTTGTAGAGACTGAATCTTGTAGTGTTGCCCAGGCGGTCTTGAACTCCTGGCCTCAAGAGATCCTCCCCCACCTCAGCCGCCCAAAGTGCTGGGATTACAGGGGTGAGCTACTGTGCCCAGCTTGAGTTAATTTTTTTTATATTGTGAGAGACAGGAATCCAGTTTTATTCTTTTGCGTATAGCTGTTCTATTTTCTTAGCACCATTTATTGAATAGTGTGTCCTTTCCCCAGTGTATGTTTTGTCTACTTTGTCGAAGTTTGGTTGTAGGTATACAACTTTATTTCTGGGTTCTCTATTCTGTTCCATTGATCTGTGAGGACAGTAGTACTTGGTGTGTTGCATTTCTGCAGTGCATGTTTTCTGTGTCAGGGGTTCCCAAGACGGCCCTTAGGTTCAGTGATTAGCTAGAATGACACACAGGACTTAACAGATAGTCATATTTATGACTAAGATTTGTTACCTGAAAGAATACAAAAGCAAAATCAGCAAAGGAAGAGATATATGGGGCTAAGTCTGGAGGAAACCAGGTGCAGGCTTCTGAGAGTCCTCAGTAGAGTCACACAGGACGTGCCTAATTTCTCTAGCAACTAACGGTGACATGTTGTCCAGCAAGAAAGCTCATTAAAGACTCATTGCTTAAGTTTTTATTGGGCTGATCGCATAGGCGTGCTCTGCTTAGAATGTACCAAAATTCTGGACTCCCAAAAGGAAAGCAGGTGTTCAGAATAAACCACATTCCTTGAATAAACAGTTTAGGAACAGTGAGCCAATCTTATCATTAGAGAAGTTTTATATCACTATTGGGAACTGCTTTCCATTCAAGTTTTCAGACACCAGCCATGATCCAACCTCTCAAGCAGGCTTTTCTAAGAACAGCAGTCTCAAGCCTGTATCCAGCAGTCAGTACAAGTACAATTAGGAAGTGGTTGTATCTTGCCTTAGGGTCTAGGGAAAAAAATTCTGAGAATGTACAACTGTAGTTCCATATATCATAAAGGTTTGAAATCCAAATCCATATAACCCAAGTTGTCTTGAAACCTACAAGCTGGGAAATTAACATAACAATGTGGTCCTAAGCCAATTCCTGATATGTTTGGCAAAAACCAAAGAAGTCTACTCTGGAGTGTCACATATTCAAGCCACACGCTTTTCTCGTTGTTGAAAGCTACACTAGGAATCAAACCACTATGAGTGAGAATCAACATATACAATAAACTGCAAGATTAGGTTTCTCTCACAACTTTAATAAACAGAGCTATCTAGCAGAATCTGTAAAATCAGTCTTCTTAAAATGATTAAAAACAAAAGAATAAATCTAAAACATGAAAGACCGTAAGGGTAAATAAAAAGTAAAATTTTATTTCTATAAATAAAAATTTATTAATATTAAAAACTGATTCAATGAGGTTAAACTGTAGATTAGACCCCACTAATGAGAGAACTATTGAACTAGGAGATGATGCTTAGGAAATTATCTAGAATACAGCAGAGAGAAATTAAAAATATGGAAGTGAAATTGAATTATGGAAAATAAAATGGAAAGGCACTTTATATTTCTAAGAAGTCTCAGATATGGAGAATAGAAATAATAGAAGAAAGGCAATATAATCAAAAATGTAACGACTAACAGTTTTCCAGAACTGATAAAAGATTGAAGAAGTATGTCTGCAGCCAAAAGTGAAAGTAAATTCATGTGTAGATACTTGAATGAAACTACAAAACACTAAAGACATAAAGATCTGAAAGCAACCAAAGGTAGAGGGCAGGAAGCTATTTCGGTAATCGAATGAAGAGAGGATGTGAATTCACAGCATGTGAATGGCAAGGCTTAGGAAGAAGGGGTTTGGGGTTTAAGATGCTGAGCATTGTAGTCTTCTGAGACTGGGTGATTTATAAAGAACAGAAATGTATTTCTTACAGTGTTGGAGGATGGAAAGTCCAAGATCGAGGCATCCATCCACATTTGGTAAGCGTTCTCTTGGTGCATTCTCATGTGGCTGAGGGGAGAAGGGCAAGAGAGAGCAAACCCCCTCCTGTGAGACCTTTTCGTAGTGGCATTGATGCATTCATGAGGGCCAAGCCTAAACACCTCCTGAAAGGCCCCACCTCCCAATACTGTTAACGTTGAGAATTAAGTTTCCAACACATGAATTTTGGGGGACACGTTTAGCCATAGCACTGAGGCTTCTAGTTTGGTTATCTAGGCAGATGGCACCTCCTTCAATATTAGAAGCATTAGGATGAAAAGAGTAGAGATTGTGTCAAGGGCTTGAGGAGTAGATGAGAGAAAAATAACATTGTTTATGTATTATGTTTTTTTTTTTAGGAAGAGTCTTGCTCTGTCACCTGTGGCATCAGCCTAGCTCATAGCAACCTCAAAGTTCTGGGCTAAAGCGATTCTCCTGTCTCAGCTTCCCGAGTAGCTGGGACTACAGGCATAGGCCACCACACCCAGCTAATTTTTCTGTTTTTAGTAGAGATGGGGTCTCGCTCTTGCTCTTGCTCAGGCTGATCTCAAACTCCTGACCTCAAGTGATCCTCCCACCTCAGTCTCCCAGAGTGCTAGGATTATAGGGGTGAGCCACTTCACCTGGCCCATTGTTTATGCTTTATTGAGTTTGAAGTAACAAACATGTATATATATAGTTGTCTGCAGGTAATTAGAAATACCAATTCAGAGTCTAGAAAGGCTGAACATTAGAATTTGTGGGTTATTTTTGTAAGTGCTTATTGAAATCATGAGATTGCCCAGGAATAGAATGCAAAGTGAGCAGAGATGATGGCATGTTTTGGAACTTGGGAGAATGAGCCTCTTGAAGAAATAGAGAATGAACAATGAGAATGTTTGGGACCAGGTGAGAACTGAGAATTTAGTGAGATTTGATTATTTGAAGATCATAGAAAGAAGATGGGACACATTTAGTTCTCCCAGCAATGAGTTGTGACAAAACATGAAATGCCAACCAGGGAAAATCATTAGAGACTCAGCGCTCAGGATTTTTGTTTAGGGCTGATAATATTGGCACCCTCGGTCTTCGGCAAAGTCTTCCCTGAGTGTTGGAAGTGATACTCAGATTTTTGTGGTCTAAGAAATGAATGGATTGAACTTGAGCCCATTATCTGAAGTGAGGTATCACAAGATCGGAAGAATGGGCTCCACTTGTACTCGCCATCAAATTGACACTAACCGATCAAAAGTATGGGGCTCACGTGACAGTAATATTCTTCAGGTATTAGGGAGATGGGGGGAGTAAATTCACAACTAAAGGACACAGCATTGTAGAGGGGAAGGGCATGCCTCTAACCCTCGCTCGGGTGAGACAAAAACATAAAATGTAGCCAAAATGTTTGTATCCTCAAAATACCCTGAAATAAAAAAAAAAAAAATAATTCTGCACCAAAAAAAAAAAAGAAATGAATGAGATGAGAGAAGTTGGAAGAGTCTCAAAATGTTTGGGCAGCAAAGGAAGGAAAAAAGATTTATCTTCATTTGCATATATGTAGTGTAACATATTCGAAGTTTTCCATGTAACAATTTACTGCTTTAGAAATGTTTTTGTAATTCTTTGTGTATTTTTCTGTTTTAGTCTTTAAAGACAGGGAAATCTATTTTTTCCTAATGCTATAATGGAAACAGTAATGCTTGTTAAATGATTAAGCTGTTTCTATTGCCACCTTATTGCCTTCCACCAGATGGACCTCTTTCAGTTTTTTTCCTTTTCTCAAGTGCCCATCTTTTTTTTTTCTTAAACTATTTTCTCTATATTTATCCCTCTTTTTTCAGCTTTCTCTTTCTCATTTATTCAGGACAATCAAGATTAAAGAGGTTATTTATTTAGAGTTTAGATTGAATCACTGAAAGAGTTGATAGGCATTACAGGTATTACTGTTAAATTTCTCTCGTCTTACATCCCCAGGAAGAATATAAAAAAACAACAGTGTGAAGCCATTGTTGGAGCCCAGTGTGGCAATGCAGTGTTAAGAGGAGCTCATGTTTATGTTCCAGGAATTGTGTCAGCTTCCAAATGTAAGTATAATATTTAGGTTTCTCTTTAAAATAAAGATTCTCTAAAATTTATGTGTATTATCAAATGGAAAATTTGTTAAATTATTGCTAAGCTGTATTTCAAATTTACTTTAGTCAGATGTTTTCCCAGTTTTGCATTTAGTTCTTTATCTTATGTTAGGACTGACAAATCAGGCATCCATGTAAGATTTCCCTTTTTTTTTTTTTTTTTTTTTTTTTTGCGGCTTTTGTCAGGTAATAGGCCAAATTTATCATAGGTTAGGTTTTAAAATGTTTTTTCTTAAGTGGAATACCATGTCCTATTATTAATACCACTGGGATTTGTTACAGAAAATAATTTAATCAAATGCCTACAAAGACTTAGATTTTTTTTTTTTTTTTGAGACAGAGCCCTACTCTGTTACCCAGTCTAGAGTGCTGTGGCGTCAGCCTAGCTCACAGCAACCTCAAACTCCTGGGCTCAAGCGATCCTCCTGCCTCAGCCTTCCCAAGTAGCTGGGTCTACAGGTGTGTGCCACCATGCCCAGCTAATTTTTCTGTTTTTTGTAGAGACAGTGGTCTCTCTGTTGCTCATGCTGGTCTCAAACCCCTGACCTCAAGCCATACTCCCACTTCAGCCTCCCAGAGTGCTAGGATTACAGGTGTGAACCATGCACCCAGCCCAAAAACTAAATTTAATCAACCATGTAAATCAACTCCTGTATACAGCTTAAAGTTTTCTAAGTCTGTACATACATATACATGTGTATGTATGTATATATATGAACGAATGTATGTGTTTATCATTGAAGTCTACCTTAATTGTGCTATACAGCAAAACAGCAAAGAAATATTAATACCAACTGGGTTGTGGGATTTAGAAAGATTTCTTTAAGGGATTTTAGGGTACATTTCTGAGGAATCCTTTTGAAGGAAACTTAGAACTTTGAGGATTGAGCTGAGATATCAAGACTTATATGAAGTCTTCTAAGGAATGTTAGGCTTGGGGAAAATAATTTATATAGAAGATATCCTCTTTCTCTGCTCAGCTAAACGTTTCCAATTGAGGTAGAATATTTTGAAGACTATTCTGTTTCTTTGTTTTCACTGAAAAAAAACTCTTCAATTAGATTATTGGTAGGAAATATTTAAAAGTAAGAAGTCAGATTTCTACTAAGGATTATATTGAGTTAATATAACCAGTTTGAACTGCTTCATGCCCACTATTGATGCCTCTAGAGATCCCCAGTCTAGCTTAAAGAATTTTTATTATTCTTCTGCCAAAGCATGTAGATGAGTGTGATCTGATTCTCTTCTTTCTCTAGTTATGAAATCTGGAGATGTTATTTCTGTATACTCTGATATTAAAGGAAAATGTAAGAAAGGGGCCAAAGAATTTGATGGAACAAAAGTATTTCTTGGAAATGGAATTTCTGAACTAAGCCGCAAGGAAATCTTCAGCGGGTCACCTGAACTAAAGTAAGTCATCAAGTGTTATGTGAAAAATAAGCATCCTCTTTGTAGTTGAAAGAAAATTAAAAACAATGTAAAAATGCATTCAGTCGCATTTTACGAGGTTTTTTATATATATATAAGTTCAATAGGAAAAAATTATTCAACCCATATTTCTATGATTTTTTGAAAAAATTCTTTTAGGTCAAAAAGGGTAAATGGTCAGAGTAAAGAGCTCAAGCAAACAACCAGTCACACTGTAATTGTCAAATAATCCTTTCATTTATTTGAAATTTTTGCATCTTTGAAGAAAAATGCTTATCTCCATAGAGAATGAATTAGATGACCTACACAAAACGTTTTTAACATTCTGATTTTGTTAAAAGTTAATGATTTTAATATAAATTAAAAATTAATTAATATAAATTTAATAAATTTATAATTTAGTGTAAATTAAAAGTTCTTAAATCATTTCTCATTGCTCTAAATAAGTTCGTGGGAAATCCAGGCTCTTATTTTACTTTTTTCAACCTGTTTTAGTGGTTCTGTGAACAGCTCCATTACTCTAAAGTTGACAGATGACATAGACATCCTGAAAGCTGTGAATTTATCCGTCTAGAATTGGACTGTATTGTTGGTTCTTGAAACAGTTTTTCATGTTGCAGCAATTTGGGTTTGTGGTTGTAATTCATTCTTCTGAAAAAACCGACAATTGGATTCCCTAGATCTAGGTAGCAGTACTTTCCAATGGCCAAGAACAAAGATTTTGTTCTCCTTAGAAGGCTTTATGAAAAAGTTATGCATATATTTGCTGTGTTTATCTTTGGGTCTGTAATAGGAAATTGATATTTTCTCCTGATATTGCCTCCTTTAGTTTATTATGAATGGTATACTCTTTATTCTCATTGGATCTGATGGTTCCAGTTATTGGGCCAAATAATGTTTTCTGGATAATGTTCTGAATAATTTTTACTTGGTAGAAGTTAAGAGACAGACATCTTTCAAAATAAACCCTTTTTATTTTTTTTCCTTTTTTTTTTTTTTTTTGAGACAGGGTCTCATTTTGTTGCCTGGGTTGGAGTGCAGTGACATAATCATAGCTCACTGTAATCTCAAACTCCTGGCCTCAAGCAATCTCCTGCCTCAGCCTCCAGAGTAGCTGTGTTCAGATGTGCCCCACCATGCCTAGCTAATTTTTGTTTTTTGTAGAAATGGGGTTCCATTATGTTGCCCAGGTTGGTCTCATACTCCTGGGCTCAAGCAGTCTTCCCACCTCAGTCTCCCAAAGTGCTGTGATTACAGGCTTGAGCCACTGCTTTAGGCCCCCCTTTTCCTCATTTATATTCTTTTTTCTTTTTTTTTTGAGACAGAGTTTCGTTCTGTCACCTTGGGTAGAGTGCAATGACAACGTCATAGCTAACTGCAACCTCAAACTCTTCAGCTCAAGGGATCCTCTTGCCTCACCCTCCCGAATAGCTTCAACTATGGGAGTGCAGCACAATGCCCAGCTAAATTTTCTATTTTTAGTAGAAACAGGGTCTTGCTCAGGCCGGTCTCAAATTTCTGAACTCAAGAAATTTCTGCCTCAGCCTCCCAGAGTGCTAGGATTACAGACGTGAGTCATCGTACCTGGCCCTCATTTATATTCTTTAAAAATTTTAGAACCAGCTCTACTAGTGGTACATTTGTTTTTAGTCAATTTGGATCCTTTGATTTCTTGAATTCCAGGTGGGTTGAATCATTCATAGACTCATGGAGGTACATTAATTTATAGACTGTTTTATCATATGTGATTTCGTACTTTGCATTATTATATGGAGATTCATGGCTACAAAAATATTTTTAAAAGATGTATGTAATGTCATACCTGAACAACAATTGGCTTAAATTATTCTTTGTCATGTTATTTTGAGTTAAATACTATGTAGAGGGACTTGGTTGTGCTGGTAGAAATGATCAAAAGGAGATAGTCAGAGGGGACCAGAACTTACAACACCAGGCAGCAACTGGGTTAGGAAGGCAGGCATGTAAATTTTAAAGCGTTGGTATTTTCCAGAGGACTGGAGTCCTGCAAGTCACAAAGTCGTTTAAATTATGAAGGAATGACCAGGTCGTAGACTTCAAGATGTTCGATAATGGGTCTATCCAGTCACTGGATGCTGAAAGAAAAGAAAAATAATGATGGGTCTAGACTCTGGGTGAGAGGTGAGGTATTGATCAAGGTAAGAGCACCAGCTGTCTCAACAAAGGACTGACTTTCGAATTTGAGACAGTGGCATTTCAAAAGTTTCCTTTGTATATTTCCTGCTAAAGAGCAGGAACTGTTTGGGGAATGAATATAGTGGTTCGATTTGATCCTGACTGGAGCAGGGACTGAGTTTTATCTCTGATTAAAAGTGCAGATTCAGTGGTTTCAAGTGGTAAACAAATGAGTGAGGCAGTTAAAGGGGGGATGGGAAGAGGAAGAAAGGAGTCACCATTTAGTGCATGCTGAAGGCTGTTAGGAGGGGAGTTCGCAGTCACACCGCTGCAGTGACAGTCACAGATACCTGCAGAAATCACTCTGTAGGCCAGCGTAAACTTACCCTGCGTACATCAAGTACAGACTGTCCATGTAGATGGTTCTCTGCCAAGATCGATTCATAAGCTAGTTCATAAGCTATGTGAATTGTCTACCATACTGTTTCTGAGAACTTTATCTTTGTTCTCCCTACTTGGACTCTCTTCTTGCTTGTACCCTTATACTTGGTTTAAATCCTGATTTTTATCCTCGCCTTTATAATTAGACTACTTTTTTCTGTGCCCTTCTGATCTCCAGAACACTGCTTTGATTTCTTCTTTTTCTTGCTCCCTCTGGTTTGGCACGATACACCAGGCCATGCTTGGCCTTTCTCTCTCAGTGTCTGTGTGCTCTTTGTCCCCTTTGATAGTCTCTGACAGCCTCTCTCAGATTGCAGTGTTTGTCTTTATGAATCACTGACCACCATGCCTTCCTGCTTTGATCAGCTCCACTGCCACACATAAAATGGGACAAAGGTGGAAAAGGTCATCCTTGGGGTTGGGTCAATACTGAGCAATTTTTCTGTAAAGAGATGAGAGGAGAGCTGTATAGTGTGTTTGTCATTGCTCAGCATCTGCATGATTCTAAATAGTCTTTCATTTTTCATAAAAGTGCCTTGCAAGCTGAGTCATTCACAAAATGTTTCCTGAATGGAAAGGCTAATAACATTGATCATAAATCTGTTACTAGAAAAATTGGAATGAATCAATAAAGAATTGGGTGTTGTTTGCTTTTTAATTTACCCAAATCTCTAAAGAAACTCCTTTGGGATGCCAAGATGGGGAGGATTGCTTGAGCTCAGGAGTTCAAGACCAGCCTGAACAAGAGCAAGACCCCATCTCTGCTAAAAATAGAAAATTAGCTGAGTGTGGTGGTATACGCCTGTAGTCCCAGCTTCTCGGGAAGCTGAGGCAGGAGGATCCCTTGAGCCGAGGAGTTTGAGGTTACAGTGAGCTATGACGATGCCACTGCACTCTACACAGGATGACAGAGTAAGACTGTCTCGAGGAAAAAACAAAAGAAATTCATTTTTGCTTAAATGAAAAATTTGTGTAACTTTATTCTTTTTAGTTCTGATAATCTCCTACTGAACTGCAGGTACAAATTCAAAAAATAATTCACAAGACTAAATATTTTGGTGTTGAATAAAGGAGGTTTTAAAAAGACAGCGTCTTATATTTGACTTGCTACTTGAGTGTGTTCCTAGAAATGTGTAATAGTTTGTAGAAATTATGTAATTTACACAGACTAATGTAAGATTTCCAATTTTTCAGAGGTATAGGCATAAGAATGACAGAACCAGTATATCTCAGCCTTTCATTTGACAATGTACTACCCGGTTACTTATTTTTACAGGTAAGTATTTACAAAAGTAAAATACTTAGAGACATTGAAACATACATGAGTGAATTATTTGAAATCTGGGTTGTTTTTTTTTTAAACTTCTATTAGCATATTTTTTATGGTCTTTTTACATATATTCTGATCTACCTTTGATTAAGCAGTAAGAAAAACTTTATAAGCACTGTTTTCTTTTTTCAGTTGATTTTTAAATGACTTTTTCTATCCTACTTTGCCCAAAGGTGATTTAGTAACTTATTAAAATTACCACTTTCCATTTCAGAATATTAATTCCTAAATAATGCATGCATTTGATACACATGTAAGTGTCCCATTTGTAACTTTGAGTGAGATTCAAGTGGTTTACTAGTATCAGATCTTTGCTAGGTGGTTGTCAGTTGCTGTGATATAATTTGTTTTGCCTTGTCCAGTTTGTTAAGCACTTCCATGTACATTAACTCATTTGATACAATCTGCTGGTTAGGTGGTGGTATTATACTATTATTCCTCATGTAAGGTGAACATACTGAAGACCAGATGACCAGATCTGTTAGGGTTCTTGGCTAAGGTCACACTGCTGGTCATTGCTGGTACCTGAACTCAAACCCACGTCCAGATGCCATGTGCCGCCTTCTCTGCCCAGTATTTAACCAAAGACGTTTTATAAATTCAGAGAGTGTTTCCGAATCATCTCTGAAAAACAGGTGTTTATTATCATATAATTGCACATTAGCGATGATGTAATCTACATTAGAATATATAATCTAATATATAGTTGCTTATGAATCATTTTGGGATTTTTTTTGTTTGCTTAGTTTTAGTTTTTTTTCTTGTTTGTTGTATCATTTCAAACATTTTTGATCATTTGACAATATTGCCCTGAATCTTTGCTAGTGATACCTGCACCTCCTTCACATTAGTAACAACTAATGCAGTATTGTTTTTCTCTTTGCTTTGTAAAGGGCCAGGTATCCCTTCATCCCATAATTTAGTTTTGACTTTGGAAAAGAGAGAGGGAGCTAGTATGGTGCAATTTTTTTTTTTTTACATGTTTTCTTACCTATAGCTACACTCCCAACTTGAAAGTCAGCTTAATGATGACTTTATGAAATATAAATTGTGAGTCATTTTGTGATTCATACTATCCAAATAGTACCATAGAGCCATATCCTTTGTCACCTAATAGTAAGGGATCTGAGACTCTATTCCTGGAGTAAAGCTTTTGTGTCTGAGGATGGAGTGTGACCTTTTGTCATTTCTCCAGTGGAAGCTGTGTTATGTAATTTATTTATCTTGACCATTGATTGGCCAGTGAAACTTATTAAAAATGATAATAATGGTAATAGCAACCAATGCTTACTGAGTGCTTACTGTGTTCCATATACTGTGCTGAATGTTTTATGTATATTATTTTTTTATTTTTTATGCAACAGTCCCTTCCAAATGATACACGTACATTATTTCATTTACTTATTACAGACCTCCAGTTTCATAGATAAGGAAATAGAAGCTTAGGGAAGTAAAGTGCATAGCACATAGTAGGCACTCAGTAATTTTGCAGTAACTGAATGAGTGGTTTGAGTACCACATAGATAGAAATCAGCAAAGCCAACAATTGAACCCAGGTCGTTTTGACTTTTAAGCCAGTGTTCTTGACCCTAGGCCAGTGCTCCAAATGTAACCCTAGGAAGACCTGCATCCGAATCACCTGCAGGGCCTATTTAGAATGCAGTTCCTGGGCCCTAGTTCATAGATTTCTTGAGTCCCAAGCTGAGGGTATGGGGACCCCAAGTAAGTCACATATTCCATTAAGCTTCCCCAGTGCTGCTTTTGCAATTTCCGAGAACTCTGTGGTCAGTGTTCAGTGGGTATAAGAAATTTGTTGATCTTTTTATATTAAATCTCTCTTTTCAAACTAGTTCAGAATCAGATTCTCAGCTGGGGCACATCTGATCCAGTAAAATCTAGATAGCTTAATTCCATGCAGACCAGAACAGGTGGTATTAGTTTCTCTAAGTGTAGCTCTAAAAGAATGCACAGAAGAGTAAATGTACTTTAAGAAGGAAGCAGAATTTTAAAAATTCATTATTGTCCTTGAATTCTTATATATGTAACGATTTTCACAAGTAAGAAAGTTTTACATTTACATATAATGGCAATAAAATACATTTGGAATATCTAGTTAAACAATTAAGTTGCCTTTTCAAACATACTTGAATACATGACTATAAAGTTGAGCTGTTGATTAAAACACAGTCACTGAAAGTACATCGTGTAGGAGAGATCATCTAAATCAAAGCACTTTTCAGAAGCTTCAAATCATTACAGTAGGTACTGATTCTTCAGTAACATTCTTTTTGCTCTTGTCAATAACCATGCGTCACTTCTCCAACAGGTAAGAAATCGATGGTAGCCATAATTTACAATTTTCATTGAGGTTTTTAGGGATTCTTTTAGAATTAATATGGAAGATACTTAAGGCCTTTTATAGGTCTCAGCCTACACAGGGCGTCTTGTCTCACAGATTTTACAATTTCATTACACTAGTCACCAAGACTCTGGAGTAAATTAGTTTAGTATGCATCAAATCACTTGTAGAACTTGTAGTATAGGTACTTAGAGCCTGTTCCTGGAGATTTTTTTTTTTTATATACAAAAGACTTTTTTCAGTAAAGTTTTTATTTTGGAATAATTTTGGAATTACAGAATAGAATTTTAGAATTACAGATTTGCAAAGAGTTCCTACGTACCCTTCACTCAGTTTTCCCTAATGGTAATATCTTATGTTACCATGGTACATTCGTTAAAACTTGGAAACCAACGCTGGTGCATTACTGTTAACATTGCTGTGTTATATATGCTACATACATACAAATATTCTGTATGGCACATTACCATAAACTCCAAATGATACTCAAATTTCATCAGTTTTTCCCCTAATGTCCTTTTTGTGTCCCAGGATCCAACCCAGGATCCCACATTGCCTTTAATACTCATGTCTCCTTAGTCTGTTCTGGCTGTGATAGTGGCTCAGTCTTTTCCTTGTTTTTAAGACTTTGAAACTAAGGTTGTTTGTCAAATGTCCCTCACTTTGGCTTCATCTGATGTTTTTCTCATGGTTAGACTGGGGTTATTGGGTTTTTGAGAAGAATACCACAGAGATGAAGTACCCGTATCATATCAGGGGGTATGTGGTGTGCCCCTGGAGATTTTGATTCAGTAGGTCTAGGGTGGGCACTGGGAATCTGCTGTTTGTTTGTATATTTTGAACTTCACAAGAGTTTTATGATATATACCCAGGTTTGGGAACCACCATACAAGAAAATGTCAACTTTGAGAGTTTTTTCTATTTAAACCAATAGTTTAAAAATATTATGCATCCGGCACTATGCTAAGCACTTTTTAGTCATTATGTAATTTAATCCTGTTTATTTCCTTTATTTATGGTGAATTCACACTTATTGTCTGTAATCAACTTTTATGTCTTGTGTGTATTTTTTCTTAGTCTAATAGAATTGTTCTGAATTGGAAAGTGACATTTTCTCTGTGCTTCCATTATTGCTATAGGCTGAATGTACTGTTTTGTTAGATCCCTGTCATATGAGAAAGCTTGCCAGAATCCATAGATTGTATTATGTTTTGTACTCTTTCACTTACTTATCATTGCTTATTGGTGCTATAAGGTATTTCCATGTGTGAAACAAAAATTCACATGTGTGAACCTCAGTGTTTCACAACCAGAATCATACCATAGCTGTGTGTCCCTCACCGGTGATACTCATTTTGATCACCCTTTCAAGATGTCATCTGATTTTTCCACAAAACATATAATTCTCTTTTTCTCTCCCTTGCCACTAATAGGCTGTGAGAAGAAACTTTAAAAATCATCTAAAAATCCTCATTAAAATTTCTCCCTAGATTTACCTATCCATTGATGCTTATATCATTTGCATTGATTTTAATGCTTTATATATATTGACAGAAAGGGGAAACTTGCTCATTTGCAACTTCTTTCTCACCATTGAATTTCTGTTTTGAAGTAGTGATTTTGAGTCACTCGAGAATGTCACAACTTTCTCACGCAATTCTTGAGGACATATATATGGTGGTTGTAATGTTCATTGTTTTGGTGAGAGTTAACTGAAACCTTTAAGCTTTAAAAATTATTCCATGCTTGTTTTAGCCTCCACTTTTTTTTTTCTTGCCAAGATTTTTAAAAATGAATTATTTGTGATTATCTTATACAAGGCTGTCATCCTATAGTTGCAGTCCTTTTGTAATTAAGACTAATAACAAATAAATGATTTAATATAACATTGCCGTAGATGGAGCTATGCTTAGATTGTATAATCTCACATTTTTAGGAGACAATCAGAAATAGCCAGGATTTTTTTCACATTTCATTGTTTTCCTACTGAAATGTAGTATGGTGGTAGTGAGCCAGGGGCACAAGTATGCCTTTTGTGTGGCATTTGCAGCATCAAACAAGGATTCTTAAATGGCAAATTAAATGGTGAGGCACCCCAAATTACAAAATTTTGTACATTTTTGGGAAAACGCAGAGCAAACTCATAATTTTAGAGGTCTCTGGCCTCCAAAATATTGAGAACCATTGGAATTAAGAAAGGGCACTATGATTTATTTTTATTTTTTTATTTTTTGCTGGTACCCGGAAAACAGAGATATCCGGGCAGAAACCCTCAATTGACTGGAAAATTCGTCTTTTGTGTTTAATGTGTAAGTGTGCTATGTGTATTAAGTCCTGTGAGACCATAGAATATTCTAGGAAATTATGAATTTCCCGACCTTGCATATTTACAAAAACTGTAATCTTGGCAGACTTGAGGATGCTGTACTGGATTATCTTGAAAGTTTTTTAGTCTCTGAATCTGAAATTAAAAATGATTTAGAATCATTGATAATTTAGTGCATTTTTTTTCTTATAGAATTTGCCATCTGCCTTAGTTACTCATGTTCTGAATCCTAAACCTGGAGAGAAGATCCTAGACTTGTGTGCAGCACCTGGCGGCAAAACAACACACATTGCAGCTCTAATGCGTGATCAGGTGAGATTATCTTCACAACAGCTACTCGCAGTGTTACATACAAGGGCCGTCTGGAAAGTGTCCAGCCATTGTAATATAACAAGAATATATTACATGACTGGATACTTTCCAGACAGCCCTCATATTTTTCAGTAGCAAAGGTGGAAGTACATGTAACTTAGGAAACATACAGCCATTCATAATCTGATTTATTTCAGATTCAGTCTAAGTAAAGACTAGTTATTCAGTAGACATATTGAGTTCAGTAGACAATTGTAATTTATGAAGACTGAGTCAAGACCTCCTTGAATTCCCTAGTTTTTAATACAATTATAGAATAGAATTCTTCCTCATTAAGTTTAACTGAAACATTTAAGAGATCATTTCTTAATCATGGAATTTCATAGTGTAAACTATTAAATTCTGTCACTAAAAATTATCTTGATAGTACATTATCAAAGTGTGAAGAATACATATATGTCAAGATATGTACGCACATTGATACCTAATACATAAACGTGTGTGTGTGTGTGTGTCTCTTTTGAGGGTCATATAAACCTCATGATCTGGCTTCATTATAAACCCTGAATCATTGTCACAAAGTATGAGTAAGTTTGTCCTTAGATAACTGTAGCTCAGATTTTACTGCTTTTTCCTGTGTATGTATATTTGCCAAGGTGTTCTCTTTTATTATGGGCTGGTTTTATATGTGTTCAAAACTCCTTGTGGCCTTGGAACCATCATGTTCTTAAAACTGAGATTCTTCAACTCAAGACGGATATTGCCAGTTGATGCCGTCTTTCCTGTTTGTTTCAAATTGTGTAAAACTAAGTGATTCATAAAATCCTTACACATGCTAGTGCCTTAACCTATAATAAATTCCTTAATCTGAAGTCAGATTTGAATTGACTGAACAACTAGTAAATATTTATTTAGTATTTACTATGTGCCAGGTATTGGGAATACAGAGTTGAACCATAGCGACCAATGTTTCTATCTTCATGGAACTTATATTTTAGTGACAGGAAGCATATAATAAACGAATAAAAAATATGACACTTATGATTGTGGTAAGGGCTATGGTAAGAAATAAAGGAGGATTAGGGGAATAGGGACTATTGAGGGGAGGAGAAGAAGTTTGCAGTTTTAAGTAAGGTGGTGAGTGAGGTCCACATTGAATGTAGTATCTGAGGAGAGACTTGGAGGTAATGAGCAATATGGAGGTCTGTGGAAAGAATGTTCTAGCTCGAGGAAACAATAAGTGCCTGGAGGCAGGAGGGTACCTACCTGACTTGTTTGAGGACCCTCAGTAGTTTTGATGAAGTAGAGTGAGGAGGAGAGTAACAGGAAGAAAAGAGATCAGAAAGGTTGGAGCAGAGGAGGATGTTTGGGCAGAGCAGCTGTGTAGGATCTGATGGGATTTCAGTTTTACTTAAGAGTGATGGGAAGTCTTTGGGGGATTTTTGAGGAGTGACGTAAGTCTACTTAAGAAAGTAGTAATATCATTTTGGCTACTGGATTAAGAACAAACTATAAGAGGGCAAGGACAGAAACAGACCAGTTAGGAGACTGTGATTCAGGGAAGAGTAGTGCAGATGGTAGGAAGTGGTCAGATTCTGGGTATCTTAAGGTAACGCTGTTAGGATGTGCTGACAGATTGGATGTGGGTTGTGAAATTGAGAGAATGTTCCAAGGTGATTCCTAAGGTTTGGGGCTCAAGGAAGTGGAGGGATGGAGTTGCTGCTGGATAGATGTGACTATGGGAGGAGCAAGTTCTGCAAGGAAAAATCAGAAATTGAGTTTTGGGTATGTTCAAATGAGGTGTCTACTGGACATCCAAGAGATGGAAATTAGTGGGCAGTTTGATACATGAGTGCAAGGGAGAGGTCTGAGCTGGACATAAAAATTTGGAAGTCATCAACATATTGATGATATGTAAAGCCATAAAGCTGATGATGGATGGACAGAGAAAGTAGAGGAGATCCAAAGAGTGAGCTGCCTGGGTATTGAACACCAGCATTCAGAGGTTGGGAAATGAGAAGGAATGGCCAGTGGTGTAGGAGGAAAACCAGAGGAGTGTGATAACATGGAAACCATGTGAAGAAAGGGGTGGAAAGAAGATGGTGGGGTCAGCCATGTCAAAGCTTGCTGATAAGCCAGGTAAGAAGAGGACTCAGAACTCCCACTGGACTTAGCAGCATGTGGGTCATTGGTGACTTTGTCATGAGCAGTTTCTGTGAGTGTAAATGCTTGTTTGGATTGAGAATGGGAGGAATCAAAGAGTGAATTGAGATAACCCCTTTTGAGGGGGGAGGTGGTATACAAGAGAGCAGAGAGATGGGGCACTAGTTGGAGAGCGATGTGGGGCTCAGGGAGTTTTTTTCTTTTTAAAATGAGAAATAACAGTGTATGCTGATGAGAATGATACAGTAAAAGGGGAAATTGGTAACATCTGGGAAAGGAGAGAATTGCTGGAACAGTATCTTTGAATAGGTGAGATGGGCTAGGATTTGATACACAAGTGGCTTTAGATGGTAGCATGAGACAGTTTATCCATGGAAATAGGAGAGAAGGCCAAGTGCATGGCTGCAACTGTTTGCTGGGTTAGTAGACATGGCAAGAGACTAAGTTCTCTTATTGTTTCAGTTTTCTCAGTGAAATAGGAAGCAAGGTCATCAGATGAGAATGTGAATGGAAAGGAGGTAGTAAGAGTTTTGAGTAGGGATGAAATAGGAAGCTAGGAAAGTGTAAGCTAGAACGGGCTTTGTACATGTCATAAGAATTCCGCTTTCACTAAGGGCCTCATGAATGTGGCGGTCATGAATTTGTAGTGAGATTAGTTGTTATGGTTATATGCTTTTCAGCTGCATGTGGCTAGACCTGAAGTTGATGAAGAATTGATTTAACCACAGCAGTGTTTTTGTCATGTGTATACGCAGGAGAGAGTGGCGTGAGAGTTGAGGAAGTAATTGTGATGTGCCACAGAGTCCATCTCAGAGTCTGTGGCCAGGATGTTAAAAGAGAGAGTTAGGGGACCAGTCGTACTTTTCTAAATTAGCTCACATTTATACAGTGTATGAAAGTCTTAGGAACCTAGGAAACTCAGCAATTACTTACTAACTTATAATGGTACTTACTAACTTATAATTAAGAAAATAATACCTACTTGGGGCAAGACTTTCTGACGTAAAAAAATATATATATACCTCCATGAGGCTTAGCAAAAGCCCTTCTGTTCTAGCTCATTTACTTGATAAAAGATATGTAATAATATCTGTGCTCCTACCCCCAAAAGTGCCAGGTGATAGACTTTATCAGAAGATCCATTTTTAATCAATAGTTGATGATTTTTAAGGTTTTCAAGGGATTTATAAGCACTCTTACACTGAAAAATGTAGAAAAAGTTATTATGTCAAAATGGAACTTTAGCTTTTCGCTTTTATAAGTACAAATCATGTTATCCAAAGACTTCTGATGAAAATTCACATTACACATTAGTATTTAACCCTATTGCATAAAGTATTTTACCCTAATGCATAAAATGAAACACATGAAATAGAAGGGTTCATTTAATAGAATTATGGTGTTTAATGCAAATCATTTTTCAGTTTACTTAGAAGGTTAAATGTAAAGATTGATTATGATATGCTTTGAGAAAGTGATAATCCCTCTTTAATTTATGGTATATTTATTGTATTTGCTTAAAAGTAATTATTCATAGGTATTTTATTCTCTCAGTAAAAAAGTCTTTCCAAAGAGTGTCTGGATATTATGGGTGTATTTGTTTTCTGTTGGTTTTATAATGCTGGGTAAAACCAAACACAAAATCTCGGCAGCATATTCCTAAACATTTGTTTGGCACAGGAGTCTGTGGGATGCAGCTGATCCCTACTGGGCTCACTCATGGACTGGTCAGCTACAGGTTAACCAGGCACTTCTGATGATCCCAGGTGTGCTCATTCACTTGGGTTTGGATGGTGCTGGCTTACCTAAAGTGGGCTCAGCTGAAGATGACTAGGATGCCTCCCTCTGGTGCATGTGTGTCTACTCCTGCTAGGACCAGGGCTAGCCCACTAGAGGGCAATAGTTGGTGGCTGGTGATGGCAGAGAGCAAAGCAGAGTAAGTCCAACTGTGAATCACTTTCATCACATTTCTTCATCATACCTTGCATCGCATTTACTATCATCCTATTGGCCAAAACAAATCACATGACTGAGCCTGAGTCAGACTGACAGGGTACTGGGTACTGCAGTGTTACCTGGTGAAAGATGAGGATACGTGGGAGGGTTGAAGAACTGGAGCTATTTAAGCAGTCTACCACAGTGGGACAGCAGTATAGAAATGAACAACCCCAATAGAAATACTCGAGTCAGAATAGAACCCCAAATTTTGTTGCTGCTTTTGATTTGTTGTTTATTTTAGTAGGTAAGCAAATTTTATGTAAATGCAGCCTCCAGACTTATAGTTTTGTAAAAGTAGCCTTCAGCCAGTGAAGTTTCTCCTTCACTATAATACATTCGAACCTTATTCTGGTGGTTTTTGACTACTTTTCTAGTTCAACTCACTTTAAATGGTTTTCCTGTTTGTCGAGGTATTAATTGAAACGATGTCTGTCACTGAACCTGGTGACATCTAGGAACATTATCTGCCAATTTTCTGTATTGATGCATATTTCATACAAGGACAGAGTATATGAAAGGAACAAAACCAAGAAAATATGTGGAAGGGTCAACCCCACCATCTCTGCGATATCATAGTATGTTTTAAAATATCACATGAATATCAGAATTCATTCTTATAATTGTGACCTCTTGTCTTTATTGACTTTGACTTATATGAAATGTTACCATGCAAAATTATTTTTGAACTGCTTTTTATACCACTCCAGAACATTTTGCTATGATATACAGAGGTTTTGGCTCATATTTTTCTGGGTTGAGTTATGATAATTCACAGAAATTTTATGTGTACAGCTGGAAAATATCAAAATGAGAATCAGTTCTACAAGTAATGTTCTTTTGCATGTCAAAACACTTTAAGGCAGCTGTCTCATAGCGTTAGTTCATGTTCTTAGAGAGATGAGCAAGGCACATCAAATTGGTGACTTTTAATGTTTACCTCCAGTGGATGTTTTTAAGCTTTAGAAGATTGTAAGCACTTTTTTTTTTTTTTTGGTTTGAGTTTTGTTGATTAAAAGTAGCTAGCCATCATAAGATTATTTTTCTGGCAAGAAAAGACTTAAGTATTTGATATAAATTGGATATATATTTGGTCATGAATTCAGCTTTAAAAGTAGGGGTAGGAAGAAAGTGGCGAATACCATAATTTTTCACCATTTTTTTATTATTGTTAATTTTCACAGCTGCTTTGGATTTACTTTATTTTTTTCTGCATTTTTTGTTTCTTTGTAGGGAGAAGTGATAGCACTGGATAAAATTTTCAACAAAGTAGAAAAAATAAGGCAGAATGCCTTATTGTTAGGGCTGAATTCCATCAGGGCATTTTGCTTTGATGGAACAAAGGCAGTTAAACTTGATATGGTTGAGGACACAGAAGGTGAGTTAAATTTTGTTTTTATTATTTTTAATTGAAAAGTCATAATTGTATATATTTATAGGACACAATGTGATGTTTTGTTACATGTACAATGTGGAATGATTAAAACAAGCTAACTGACATATCCATCACCTTACTTACTTTGTGGTAAGATATTTGAAATTTACTCTTAGCAGTTTGAAATGTAAAATACGTTTACTATAGTTTCCACTCTGTGCAATAGATCTCAAAAACTTATTTCTCCTAACAGAAGCTTTGTACCCTTTCAACAGCATCTTCCCCCCTTCCATCCCACCTCCCCCAGCCTCTGGTAACCACCATTCTACTCTCTGTTTCTATGTGTTCAGCTTTTTTAGATTCCACATAGAAGGGAGAGCATGTGGTATTTGTCCTTTGGTGTCTGGCTTATTTCATTTAGCCTTATGTCCTCTGGGTTTATCTATTTTGTCATAAGTGATGGATTTCCTTTTTTTGTTTAAGACTGAATAGTATTCCATTGTGTATCTATACTACATTTTCTTTATCCATCCATCTGCTGATGGACACTTAGATCGATTCCATGTCTTGGCTGTTGTGAATAATGCTGCAGTGAACATAGAAGGACAGATATCTCTTTGACATATTGATTGTATTTCCTTTGCCTATAAACCCAGTAGGGGAATTGCTGTATCATATGATAGTTCTATTTTTAGTTTTTTGAGGAACCTCCATACCATTTTCCATATTGGCTATACTAATTTACATTCCCAGTAACATAGTGTAATTGTTAGCTTGTCTCAGAATCTTTACCAGCATTTGTTATTTTTTGGGTTTTTGATAATATTCATTTTAACTGGGGTGAGGTGGTATCTCATTGTGGTTTTGATTTGCATTTTCCTGATGATTAGTGATGTTGAGTATTTTTTCATATACCCGTTGGCCATTTGTCTTACTGGAAGAACTATCTCTGTGTTGCCTTTATTATTATTATTTTTTTAAGAGACAGAGTCTCACTCCGTCACCAAGGCAGTGGTACAATCATAGTTCACTTCAACCTTGAACCCTTTGGGCTTAAACAGTCCTCCCACCTCAGCCTCCAGAGTAGCTAGGACTGTAAGTACACACCACCACATTTGGCTAAATGTTTTTATTATTGTAGAGATGGGATCTCAGTATGTTGCCCAGTCTGATCTTGAACTCCCAGCCTCAAGCAATCAGTCCATCTTGCCCCCTCCCAAAGCACTGGGATTACAGGCGTGAGCCACTGTGCCTGGCCTTTTTCACCTTTTTTTTTTTTTTTTAAAGATAATTTTGCTGAATATAAAGTCTTGGTAGACAGTGTTTTTTTTTCCTTTCTGTACTATGAGTATGTCATCTTATTATCATTTGACCTCCATTATCCTGATGAGCAGTCAGCTGTTAATCTTATTGCAGTTTCCTAGCACGTGGAAAGTTGTTTTTCTGTTGCTGCCCTTAAGATTTTCTTTTTGCCTTTCAACATTTTTATGATGATGTGCCTGGTTGTAGATCTTTTTGCATTTGTCCAACTTGGAGTTAGTTGACCTTTTTGGATGTGTAGATTAATGTTTTTCATCAAATGTGGGAAGTTTTCAGCCATAATTTTTTGAATATTTTTCTCCTCTTTTTCTTCTCTCCTTTCGGCACTAATATTGTGCCTAAGTTGGTGCTTTTAATGGTGTCATACATTTCTCTGAGATCTGTGTTCATTTTAGTAATACTTCATTCTTTTTTCTCTCTGACCTTGAGATTGCATAATCTGTATTCATCTGTCTTCAAGCACACTCATTTTTTTTCTGTCAGCTTAACTCTGGTTGAACTTCTCTAGTGGATTTTTTATTTAAGTTATTGAACTTTTTTAACTCTGTAATATTAATGTTATCAATATTTAATAAAATCTCCCTATTGATATTCTGTGTGTTGAGACATTGTCACCATAATCTCCCTATTGATACTCTGTGTGTTGAGACATTGTCACCATATCTTCCTTTACTCCTTTAAGCATTGTTTCCTTTTTTTAATTCTTTGAACATATTTTTAATGGCTGCTTTAAAGTCTTTGCGAAGTTTGGCAGGTAAACCTTTTAAGAAATAGTTCCTTTTCACTGCTTTTCCCCCCAATATATGGGCATACTATCTTTCTTTGCATATTTTTTTGTTTAAACCTGGACACTTTAGATAAATTTGAACAATTCTGGATACTAATCTACCTCCTGCCTTGGCTTGTTATTGTTGGTTTATTCGTTTAGTGTGATGGCTGGACTATTTTAATAAAAGTCTATTTCTTCTTGTGCATCTGTTGGTGTAACTCCTCAGCAGCCTACGGAATGTGCATAGCAATCCTGGGATGACATTGATTTTAGCAGGGCTCTCTTTCTCTTTCCTTGATCTTTGTGCTAAACTATGTGCTTCAGTTGGTACTACAAAGAGTTGTTAGCCTCTACTAATTGCAGATTGATTTCTCTATTCTTTTCAGCCAGGTCCTGGGACATAAATTGCTCCATTATCTGATCCAATAAATTTGAGACTTTGCGTAAGTTATCTTTAAGACTGGTCCTTCCATGCCTGTAATCCTAGCACTTTGGGAGGCTGAGGTGGGCAGATCGTTGGAGCTCAGGAGTTCGAGACCAGCCTGAGCAAGAGCGAGACCCCGTTTCTACTAAAAATAGAAAGAAATTAGCTGGACAACTAAAAATATATAGAAAAAATTAGCTGGGCATGGTGGCACATGCCTGTAGTCCCAGCTACTCAGGAGACTGAGGCAGGAAGATCACTTGAGCCCGGAAGTTTGAGGTTGCTGTGAGCTAGGCTGATGCCACGGCAGTCTAGCCCGGGCACCAGAGTGAGACTCTGTCTCAAAAAAAAAAAAAAAAAGAAAAAAGACTGGTCTTTGAGGTTTGTTCCCTCCCCAGTAAGCTGCTTCTTACTGTCTTCATTCCTTGGTTCTCTGATAAACTTTTGTCTGGTCTGTGGTTTAGTTTCTTGCCTTTGTGGA
>CAUYSK010118384.1:0-11974 GCA_963575035.1 Avahi laniger
AGCTTCTTGGGAGGCTGTGGCTGGAGGATCGCTTGAGCCCAGGAGTTTGTGGTTGATGCGAGCGTGGCTGACGCAATGGCACACTAGCCCCGGCAACACAGTGAGAATCTTTATAAAAAAAAAAAAAAAAAAAAAAACAAAAAAACCCACACACACACACACGTGTTCTATGCATTTTCAGAACCATGAGATGCTTTGATGGAGATAAAAGGGCTGATGAGGGGGAGAGAAGAGGCACAGAGTGTTTACCTGTCCCAGCTAATTTGGGGGTTGGTTCCTGGAGTAGCGGGGATTTCTCCCAATGATGGGGGCTCAGCTGGTCATGAGATCCTGCCTGGGAAGGTTCCTCTATGGAGCTCTCCCTGAGATCTCTCCTAGGAGTTTGCAGTTGAAAGTCTGGCAGTTCCTGTTCTCCAAGCTGGGATCCAGTTTTCTCCAAGAGCACCTTCTGCCCCTGCATACAAACGGCCACCTAGGAACAAGCCCCATCCATTAACACCATCCATTAGGACTAAGGGCAGCTTTTCTTTTCACTGCTCTATAATGAATCCTTCGCCTTGGGAATTCCTGATAACGGTCTAGAGGTCAGCTTTCAGAGACCATTGAAACTCTCAAAGGAAGCAAAGGGACAGTACGCAGACTGACAAGAATGAGGCTGCTGTGAATTGGTGAAAACTTCTTGAGTGGCTGCCCCTAAAGCCTGGGCCTTTCACAAGGCCTGGAGTCAAAGTCATCAGAGGACAGCTGGCACAAATATCAGGGTCAGTCATGACACCGGCCCATGAGATTCCGACCCTACATACCACCCCTTCTCTACTTCTGCTGGAGACAGGCCTTGTAGGAATGGGAAGCAGTATGGTAAGGAGCCGTTAAAAATCATTCTTATCTAATAAATCGTTCTGCCAAAGACTCTCCTGGTAAGGAGACAGGGGTCTAAGAGGACCCCTCATCCCTGTTCCCTAACAGGTTCCATTTTCATTCCTGCTTGCTTCCTGCCTAGGCCCTGACTGGGGTCCAACTTGGGGCATGAGGGGTGGGCAGCAAGAGCAACACTGGCTAAATTAAACAGTAACTTCCTAATCCAAAGACAGTATGCCAGACACTTCACTGGAAACAAGGTCCAATGAAGTTCCCCAAAGTCAAATTCGTACCCAACAGGATGACCTTGCCTGCTAAGAATTCTGATTGTTAGAAAAATTTAAGAGGAATGGGTGGGGTAAGATCTGACAGCAGAAATTCAAGAACCTTAAAACTACTTCTGGTGACATGAGGCCCGTAAAAGAATGGTAAGAACCTTGGTCCTCTATTTCCTCACTGGATGTCAGCAGCTCGGTTTTCTGAAAACCTGTTACAATTGACAGGAGGTTGCCAGATAGAGGCAACTTTTGAAGCCATCCAGTCCATTTCTGGACTCTTTAAATAAGGAGAGATCCAGAGACCAAATATCACCCAGATGAAATAGAAACCCTGGGGACCATGAGAGAGGACGCTCCTTACCCACTGCTTTGGTTTCTTGGATGATCTGTGAAACTCTTCTACCAGGGTCACAATCTCCTTGCTGCTTACTGGACATCGATGCCTGACCTGCGCCTGGATGTCAGGGGGCAGGATGGTCAGGAACTGCTCCATCACCAGAAGGTCCAAAATCTGCTCCTTGGTGTGTAGCTGAGGCTGCAGCCACTGATGGCAGAGCTGTTGGAGCCTGGAGAGTGCCTCTTGGGGACTAGACACCTCTTGGTAACAAAACCGTCTGAAACTCTGGCGGGAAAGCTCAGGATCCGGGCAGTTTTTTGGCAGAGTAGGCCCCCGTTTCTCTTCCAGTTTTGTTATTATGTGTCTCTCTTGCTTGGAGGAAGCTTCTGTGTGGGAACTCAAAGTTATCTCCATTTTAGCCGCCATTTTGGGGATCAGGAGACAACTTCTCTCTCCTAGTAACTGGGTCAAGCCTGTGGGATCATGACTCTGGAGAAGTCTCTCTGAATGCTAGAAAGATGCTGGAAACCGAAGCTCCTCTGAGGGTGCTAGGGAGGACAGGATGCAGAAATAGGGCCTTCTCATTTGCTAGCCTTTACCCCAAACTCTGAAGACAAAGCAGTCCCTGGCAGTGGGAAGAGTTTGTCTTTCCCTCGACGAATTTTTTGAACTATCTTGCAAAGGAGGAAAAGTTATAACGTCCTAAAAGGACACCGGGGAAAATACTTCTTTGGTTTCAGTAATAAGCACACAGGTCTCAGACGAAATGGGCAATACGATCTAACGGGCTGGCAGACAGAATCCCTGGGGAAAGTTCAAGCTGTCTTACAGGTAGCTTGCACTAACTCTCCCGCATCCTGGCTGAAACCGACCTCGAGCATATAAATGAGAGCTAGAGGACAGAGCCAAGGAAGGCCACAGCGCAAGCCTGGGGATGTGAGTTAGCGGTGAGCCTTCTGCCCTAGAGCGAGGCTGATGCAGGCGCGGTGACTGCTCGCTCCCGAGGCGTCGCAGGCCCAGCGGCTCCGGCCTCCAGGCGTCCCGGCTCCGGCTACGCGGCCCAGCTGGCCCTGTGCCTGGCGAAGCTGCGGCAGTCCGGCGCGCAGCTCAACTACACAGCGGCGTGCGAACTCGGGCTCGCGTCTGCGACACCACTAAACCGAGCAGGCCAGCACTTCGCACTCACCTACCGCCGACTCACCTCTCTGGGAACCCGGGACCTGGCACCCAGGAGCACGGGCTGGGGGCGGGGCCGAAGCCGCGCGTCGCGGGGACGCCCACTGGCTGCCGTGGAATTGCCGCGGGAGGGCCCGCCTCATCCCCAAAGTATTGGCTCCTAGAGGGCGCCCTCCACCATCCATGGGCTACTGGGTCTGTCAATAGAGTCGCAGTGCACCTCGGGAGCTGTAGTCCGCTGGCTCGACCATCGAGCGTGCGCAGTGAGCGGCCTAGCGAAAGGGCAAGAACCGTTGACTTCCGGCCCGGTGTGACAGTTTTGGGAGTCGCGGGCGCTCTTGTCTGGTGAGTGGTCCACTTCCGCGCATTGGGCCCCTAGTCGGCCAAGGAGCCTCTTGCCACTGGGAGTCTTATCTGAGGTGGACGTCTCGGTGGACGGGAGGCCTCCCTCAGGCCTGGCGCCCCCGGACGCTCCGCGGTCGCCGTCCCCCGCCCCAACCGAGCGGGCCCAGGGCGGGTCCCGCCCCCTGAGAGCCCCAGACGCTCGCCCTGATGGACGCGCCTGGACCCTGCTCATCTAGCCCCGACCTGCCCACCCCCTACTCCTCGCCCACAGTGCCTAACCTAGCACTGAAGGTATAAGAACTCAGTAAATACTTAACGAGTGAAAAATGAATCAGCCGGGCTCCTTGTGCTCATCCGCATTTCTCCGAGTGCTTGAGCCATCTCTAGAGTGAAAAATTTTGGAGAGACCAGCATTTTAAAATTTAATGATGAGTGCGATGCAAGGGGTCAAGAGGAGTGCAGGATCCACCTTCTGCATGAAACTAGAATAGCACTTATTAAATTATTCTCCAGCCAGGTAAGACAGAGGAGGTGAGAACATGTGCAAGGCAGGGGGTACAGGTTTCAGTTCTGGCCTTGCTGCTTCCGAGCTATGCTGTGTGATGCTAGGCAAGATACTTAATCGCTCTCCATTTCTCCTCTTTGGCTACAAAGGAGTGCTAACCATAATGCCCTTGGCTTCTCTGTCTCTAGCCCCTCTTTCCCCTCTGAAACATAAAGAGAATCTAAGTGATGGCATCAAGTTCTTTGAAAAAAGGCAACCCAAATCCATTTTTTAAAAAAATAATTAAAATTTGTAATTGTAAAGAACATAAAATTTACCATCTTAACCATTTTTAAGTCTACAGTTTAGTAGTGTTGAGTCTGTTCATGTTGTGCAACTTGAATCCACTTTAATACTGCCTGGTGGGAGTATGTCAGCTCCTGTATAAAATTTTAAATTGCCCTTTATGATTGTACCTGTTTGAATCTGTGTTTTAAGTAATTAAAACCCAACTCAAACTAATTAAAAAATATTGCCTTACCTAAACTGGCCTTGGAGAGCCAAATATGTATTCTTCTTCTCCTGCAAACAGGCCCACCCTGGTGCTGGAGGAGTGGAATAGAGTGGGACACAGTTGCAGAGAGCTCCAGTCTTACATCTGCCAGTGTAGCATTTCCCAGGAAATTCAGAGCTTTTCCCACTCCTCCTACATGTGAATTTTGATAGGCCCAGATGTTATATACCCACTCTTGGGGTTGGGGGAAGGATATTGTAATTAATAGCCCCACTAGAATCAATGAATTAGAGAGGGACTCTTTCACAAAGAAGATCCTGCTGTCAGAAGTGGGGAAGGAATGCTGGAAAATAAAAACATACAGCAAACCAGAACAGTGACTTATCCACATTCCGTGTGTGGGGGGGGTGTTGATGGTGGTGGTGGTGGTGGGGAGTGTGGTGTAATAGTGATGAAGAGATTAATCAAGAAGCACACACTCACTAGTTCTCTCCTTAAGAGAAGGCAGCAACTGGGAAGGTGAGTCCAGACTTCTTGAGGGTAGGGAAGGACAAGAAAAAGGTGAGGGAAGAAGGGAAGGAACAGGTGGACTACATTGTGAGGAATAGTTTGGGTAATTTGTTAGACTTAGAAACTTGATCGGAGAGAAAACTGTTTTTTGATGTTTCTAGTGTTTTGGATCCTTGGTGTGGATTTGTGGAGGAGTCAAAGGGATAAAGTCAATCGCAAGGAGCAGAGTGAGGGAATATGGGATGGGTTTATGCTCTCTTTTATCGTCCTCTTCAGCTTCCCTTTAGAGCTGAGTTTTTTCTTTCAACTGTGAGTCTGCACATCTGTGACATTCTCATGTCCCTCTGATTCCAGAAAGACACTCCTTGCAAGAGAACATGACTTCCCAGTGATACGGGAAGAGAGAGAGTCTGGTTCCCAGGGTAGAAGTGGCAACCAGAGTGAGCCGGTTCGTTGAAGCAAATGATGGCTGCAGCAAGGAGTCCCCAGGCACACTCATCCTCAAACAAGGACTCCACACAGGGCCAGAAATCAGCCATTCAGGGCAACAGCCCTGACTCTGAGGCCGCCCGCCAGCGCTTCAGGCAGTTCTGCTACCAGGAGGTAGCTGGCCCCCATGAAGCTTTTAGCAGACTCTGGGAACTCTGTTGTCAGTGGCTGAGGCCTAAGACACACTCGAAAGAGCAAATTCTGGAGCTGCTGGTTTTGGAGCAATTTCTGACTATCTTGCCAGAGGAGATCCAGACCTGGGCGAGGGAGCAGTGTCCGGAAAACGGTGAGGAAGCTGTGGCTCTGGTTGAGGATGTACAAAGAGCTCCTGAACAGGTAAGAAAGGGAGGCTGAAACCTTGTGGTTTTGGCTATGAAGAAGTTGGATGAGGAACACAGGAATCCAGTTACTAGAGAGGCCCTTGGTTGAGAAATGCACAGTAGCCTTCTGCTGCCCACAGAAAGTCTTGGCTTTCTTGGGTTGTTTCTATGCCCTTAATTGTATGGGAAGAATTTCTCATGTGTGGATATAACTGTTAGATATTCATATATTTAGTTAATGTCTGGAGTCCCCAATTAAAGTGGTAAAAATACTGAGAAAAATTCTCCAAAACAAGGCCAGGGAAAGGACAACTATCCTTCACTCAAAGGGTCAGGAAAGCCAGAGATGTTGGTGAATAAAAATCTAATCTCTTGCTAGAAGGTTTTTTGAGGGCAGAGTGCTATGTATTGTACAATAAACAAAGTTGTCTTAGAGCTGGGCCTTACCATGGTTCTTGCTGCCTGGATTAACCGGTCAGTTGGGGACAGTGATGGGGCCTCACAAAATATCCTCTTGTAGTTGGGACTAAGTCTAAGATCTGATCAGTGTAACCAGCTTGTATCTTCTGGGAGAAGGGAGGTGTGACAGGCATAGGAAAAGGAAAAGTAACATGTGGGCTTTGGTTGTGGGAGAGTTGGTGGGAGGAAGGCAACTGAAATCCAGTAAGTCTGGGGAGGCCTAAGTAATGGAGGGGTGTGTGTCGAGGAATGCTCGTCAGCCTGAGTGGGTCCGCAGTCAGAGTGGGAAGGTGCCCTGAGTCTGCGTGGCTGGAGCGGGAAGGACCCAGGAAGCGGAGGTGCTTGTGTTTCCCAGTGAGGAGGCGGGGTGGTGAAGGGGGATGTAGATGAAATTTGGTAGGATCAAGGATTGAGTACTTTCGACTGACTTTAGAGAGGGGAAGAGCAGCTTGGTGGTGATGCATTAGGGAAAAGTTGAGGAAGTTAGTGGGATTGAGTGGAGAGGCGCAGTAGCACACATGAAGGTCGAGCTTGGAGAGGTGAACTAAATAGAGTGGGATCCCAGCATGCTAACAGTCATCCTGGCGCCAGTTCTCCAGGCCACCTCTCTGTGTGGATGCTCTCTGCCCTTCTTATCCCTCACCATTTCAGAGCCAAACTCTTAATATAAATGAAAACAGTGCAGGAGTGTAAAGGTTAAACATCCACTTGAAACTGATCATGAAAGGGAGAGTAAGAAGTGGGGGTGGGGAGTAGTGATGGGAGTAGACGTAATTTCTCAGGACCCCGCTTGCCTCTCAGTACCTCTCCTCATTCACTTTAAGGAAGGTTAAAGCATGGGACTTAAAAGAATGAAGATGGCTGTGAAAGACAAAAGTTGATTTTAAGTGACCACAAGGATTTTACAGCGAACATGCCAGGCATGGCCCCTGGCCTGGCCTGCTGCAGCCTATATTCCACGGGGAAACAGACAGACGATAGCAAATGAAGGACAGTTTCAGATAAGCGCTCAGAAGGAAATGAGCAGGGTGATCTGGTAACTGTCATGGGGGGGTGATAGGTTGTGAGGCAAGGTCTCTCTGAGGTGACACTGAAGGAGGAAAAGGGACCAGTTGTACCACGAGCTGGGAGAAGAGTACTCCAGGCAGAGGGCACAGTACACGCCAAGAGCCTAAGGTGGGAGAGGACTTGGCATGTTTGGGACAGAGAAGAGAGGGCTGGTGGCTGGCGCTCAGGGATCAGGAGAAGAGTGGTATGAGAAAGGGAGAGAGGAAGGCGGGGGCCAAGTTGGATGGCCTTTTAGGCTGTGAGCAGGAGTTTGGATTTTATTCTCTGTGCAGTGGGAAGCTACTGGAGAATGTTACCAGGATGGGATGTGATCTGAGATTTTAGAAACATCACACTGGATTCCATGTAGAGGGAATGGAGTGGAAGGTCCAGCAGAAGAGAGAGGATGCAGGGCAGCCGGTTAGGAGGCCATGACAGCAGTCCAGGCAGCTGACAGTGTCCTGGACCTGGCTGGAGGCTGTGGAGGTGGAGAGAGAAGACAAATGCAAGGTATCTTTTTGAAGGTAGAACTGACATTGGATTTGGGGGGAGAGGAAATAGGTTTGTGCTGAGGTCACAGGGGCTTTCTAAAGTGAAAGCTGATGTTCTCACTTCTAACAAATATACACCAGTTTTAGCAGTTCTGGTGTGTCAGGCTCTATATGCTAGGTGATTTCATATAAATGTTCTTAACCACTTCAAAGACCTAATTCTAGTAATTTTTATTTGATTGCAACAGCAATACAGTGACTCCTAGATACTTCTTTTCTGCTTCCTTATGTTTCACATCATTTTTAAATGCCATTCTTAGGCGTTGTAAAGCCCAGCTTAGGCAGGAATTCGTAGTGATGGATCATGGGGTCTGTTCTCAGGTCTCAGGTTCTGAGAAGGACTTGAAAGTGCTCGTGGAGGAGGTGGCCCCTTGAGGAGCAGCCAGAGAGTCACTGAGATCCCAGTGGAAACAGGCGGTTCAGCCAGAGGAGCGGACTCTGAAGGGATTACAGAGCTCACAGCAAAGTCCAGGGGAACAGTCAGAAGGTGAGCAGAAGCCTCTGTCCTCACCTGGAAACAAAGGTCTGAACTTGAGTCCACCCAAGGGTTCCAAATTAAATGCCTTTGAAATATGTCCAAAGAGCAAGATTTCAAATTTCAGCTGAGGGTAATAGCACCTAATATAGGGATGAAGATTCTTATGTGTTAGCCTAATTCTCTTTCCTTATAATTTCACTGTATTAGTTCGGAACAGGTGTTACTAAAAATGAGCATGGGTACCCTCACCTTCTGCACAGCAGTTCTTCGTGTACTTGAAGACATAAAACCACCTTCCCCATCCAGCTTCATCTTTGCCAGAATACATTTCTCCTGTCGTTTTCACCTTTCTTCCAAAGCTCCATTTTTTGTTTTTACTTGTCTTAATTTTTTTAGAAAACTTTTTTAAAAAATTGAGGTGAAATTCACGTAACATAAAATTAACCATTTTAAAGTGAACAATTAGGTGGCATTTGGTACATTCACAGTGTTGTGCAACAACTGCTCCTATCTAGTTCCAAACATTTTCCTCATTCCAAAGCGAGACGCTGCACCTGTTGTGCAGTTGCTCCCATTCTGTCTCCATGGATCTACCTGTTCTGGACGTTTTGTATCAGTGGAATTATACACATTATATGACCTTTTGTGTCTGGCTTCTTTCACTTCTTTCAAGCATGTATCAGTACTTTATTCTTTTTTTGTGGCTGAGTAATATTCCATTGTATGGATATACCAAGTCTTTATTTATTTATTTAGAAACAGGGTTTTGTTCTATTGTCTGGGTTAGAGTGCAGTGGTGTCATCATAGCTCGCCGCAACCTCAAATTCCTGGGTTCAAGCGATTCTTCTCCCTCAGTCTCCCAAGGAGCTGGGACTACAGATGCTCACAACCATGCCTGGATAATTTTTTTTTATTTTTTGTAGAGATGAGGTCTTGCTATATTGCTCGGGCTGGTCTAGAACTCCTGGCCTCAAGCAATTCTCCTGCCTTGGCTTCCCAAAGTGCTAGGATTATAGGCATGAGCCACTGCACTTGGCCCAGGCTCTATATTTTTACAAGTCTTTTCCCATGAAGCAACTTGGCTAGATATATTCTAGATAACCTTAAGGCCCATTGATGCCTTTTCTGCTTAACGGAAAGCTGCCATTACATGTTGCTAGGTAATTTTTGAACCCAGCACATCTTTACATAATTCAAATCCTAGAGGAAAACACTGGCCTTGATGTTAAGTTGACAAACTTGTTTACAAAATGGAAAATTGTCTAAGAGGTTCATTTGTTTTAGTATTCTTTAAGCAAAATAAATATTCTTATCAATATTTTTCTAAACTTTGCCATTTAATGTTTATTTCCTTTTAGTCATCGGGAATACCTGCGCTCTCTGACACGTGATCTCCCAGGCGAGCGGGCGCTGTGAGTGAGGGAGGCCTCGCAGTGCTCTCTGCTTCCCCGCCCACAGGCCGCTCACGGCCTACAGTGCTGTAACCTCCCAGGAGTCACATACCTCTGAGTTCATGCTGAAGTTCAATTAATAAGTCATAAAAATGTGTCATTTCATTTGTAGAATTCTTAAAAGTAGGGGTTTGGGAAAGAATATATTATCTTGGTCTGAAAAATAGAAAAGTTTTCAGTTACTATGGTATTTTTAAGAGTACTATGGTTATCTCTGGGTGGTGGAGCTATGGAGAGATTTTTCCCCCCTCTATTATTCTATTTAATTTTTTTGCCTCTAACATGAGCGCATTTCTCTGAAAT
Organism: Avahi laniger; assembly: GCA_963575035.1. NCBI lineage: Eukaryota > Metazoa > Chordata > Mammalia > Primates > Indriidae > Avahi > Avahi laniger. Next base: position 9,602 of record CAUYSK010118384.1, read on the forward strand.
GAAAAAAAATTTTAAAGCTGTTATGCCAAGAGGAATCTAGTAAAAAGAACTTCTCAACACATACAGGCCGTTGGATATGGCAGTGGTTCTCAAACTTGAGTGTGCCTTGGATTCATCTAGAGGGCATGTTGAAGCACAGCTTCCCGGGCCCTACCTGTAGAGCTTCTGATTCAGAGGATCCGAGGTGAGGCCCCAGGATTTGCATTTCTGACAGGTTCCCAGGTACTGCTGATGTGGCTCACCCAGGGAGCCCACTTTGAGAACCTCTTTTCTGTGGCTGTTACGTGGAAGTTTCCCTCTAATAGTGGCTATTTTCTTCCCCAGCGTGGCTTGCTCCTCAAGTTCCTAGGAATTTGCCCCAAAAGAAGGGTCTCCAAGCCCAGGAGACAGGTACCATGGTCTGGACAGCTGGGTCCCAGGTGAGCTGTGGTTGATGCCTTCTGTTTCTTTTGAAGTTCCCACTTCACCTTAGCACTCACTCTCACACTAAAATCCCTTCTTTTCCAAAGATCTTATAAAGATTTTATGTAGCCCACTGAGCTTCTCAGGTATCCTGTCCTCCCCGACATCGTCACGTGGCTCTTTCCCATCCCGATCCTTCCCATGGAGGGCTGATCTCCCACTGCCTTTGCTTTGCCCCTGATCTGATGACTGTGGTCCTGTCTCTGCCCCTACCCCAGCCTAGAGCGGTGCTATTTTATCCGTAGCAGCAGCCCTGGTGTTGTTACAGGGACCAGCCACGTGTAAGGACAGAGCCATATCTCTCTGTCAGCAAGACTGGGTGCGCGCTGGCCCTGCACAGAGGGTGCTCCACTGGGGTGCTGCACAGGAGGACGGACATGTCTCGCTGGGTAAGCATCCACTTTCCCTCTAGGTCCAGATGGATGTGCTCAGTTGTTCAGAGATACTGAAAGAATCCAAGAGCGAGGGAGACAGAGGGAGTGGGAGACTTTTAGGTAGAAGGAAAGGAGGAAATAAATGGGAAGCTGGAGCAGGCAAGATAGACACAGGCAGAGACTGCAAGAAAGAGGCAGCACGGGAGTCAGGCCTTGTGACAGGGACGGCAGCATGTGTGACAGGGCGAGCAAGAGCAAGGGAGGGAGTGCGAGGACATGAAGGATGAGAGAGGGGGAGAAGCACGTGCAAGGGCGAGACAGACAGGCAGTGGCAGAGGGGGAGGGAAAGGTGAGAGTCGGGTGGATGTTTGCTTCCACGCACAGGTGGCTGCGGTAGCTCCCGAGTTTCTCCAGTGGCAGAGATTAAAAACAAAACATCCTGGCTGTGATGGGCTACTTCTGTGCCCAGGCCTTTCTGGGGAAACCAAGCCCTGTCCTGGAGTCTCAGGATAGTCGGGGAAGGTCTGCTGATTGGACTGCTCTCTTGCCTTTCTCAGATCATTCTGCCCCATCTGGGCCAAATGCCACCTCCTCAGAGCAGCCATCCAGATTCAGAGACAGGTGCTCTGCAGCTTGCTGAGCCTTGATGTCTCCTCTCTGCTTCTTCACATGCAGGGTTTCTCATTCACGGTCCAAATGTTGGCTCTGGGCTGGGTCAAAGAGAACATGCAGGGACCCCAGATTTTCATGGCTGCAGGGTGAGGAAAAGGTCTGAGAGTTCCACAAGTGAGACTGGAGTGGAAGCCCATGAGAAATCAGCAATAGGGGAAGAAGAAATCAGGGGTGATGCAAAACAGCTGGACTCAGCAAATGAGACTGTGACAGGTATATGTTGGGCTTCTGAGGAAACTAGGACTTTCCTTTCTGTTCTCAGTGAGTTTGTGTTTTATGAAAAACTCCAGATGCACCAGCACAGCAGCCAGCTGTATGGGAAAGTTGCTGAGCTCTTGTGTGAACAAGGTTTCCACCGGACTCTGGAGCAGTGTCAAACCAAGTTCAGAAGCCTCCAGGCCAGTTACCATCCAGGGAGGCAAGGCTGCAGCCCAGAGCCCCGTGCCTTCCAAGAGGAGATAGAAGCTCTGCTGGCCTCACAGGGGCCCCGCAGTTCTCCCAGGAGCTTGGCAGACAGGGCTGTTGAGCCCAAAGGGCCAGGCCAGGGCCCACAGGCTCAGAAAGAGGTGGAGGATGAGGACGCAGTAGAGGACTCAAACAGCTGCAAAACCAACGGCAAGCAGCCAGTCCAGGCAACTGGGAGCCCCCACAGCTACAGCCTGCTCCAGAGCCACTTGGGTGAGGACCTCTCTGCATCTGTGTCCTTGTGCTGTGTCCCGACCCACGGAACCAGTTATTCGTGGGTACCTGGGAGGAGGGAGTGGGAAATGGGAAAGGCAAGACACAAGAAATGGAGACAAGACAGGAGTCTGATCAAGTCTCGTTTATTGGCAGTAGGGCAGAGGCTTAAATAGGGCAGAAGGAG
>CAUYSK010118385.1:0-86365 GCA_963575035.1 Avahi laniger
CAATTAATTTCTTTCTATTTTTGGTAGAGATGAGGTCTCGCTCTTGCTCAGGCTGGTCTCGAACTCCTGAGCTCAGAACGATCCGCCCACCTCGGCCTCCCAGAGAGCTAGGATTACAGGCGTGAGCCACCGCGCCCGGCCGTTATCTTCCTTTTTTTAAAAAAAAATTTTTCTTCTTATTATTTGATTTCAAAATATTACGGGGGTACAAATGCTTTTGGTCACACGGATCTCTTTCGTAATGCTTGAGTCAGGGCTATCGGTGTGCCTGTCACCCGGATAGTGTTCATCATACCCATTCCTTGTCTTCTGTCTCTCCCACCTGAGATCCAGGATTAGCAAATCCTGTTGGCTGCCCCTTCAAAATATATCCTAAATCCAACCCCTTCTCGCCTCTTCCACGCCCACCCTCTGGCTCCGCACCCCCGTCACTTCTCCCTGGATAATGCAGTAGTCTCCTAGCCAGTTTCCTAGACTCGTCCTTCACCCCCCCTTCAGTCTATTCTCAGCCCACTAGCCTGAGGGATCCCCTAAAAACCCAAGCTGGCTCCTGTCACTTCACGGCCCCAGCCCTCTAATGGCTCTCATCTTGCTCAGCATAAAATCCAAAGTCCTCACAACCACCTACAGGCCCTTACGGTCTGGCCACTGCTGTCCTTCTGACCTCCTTCCCTCACTTACCTTCTTACTCATTCCACTCCAGCCACACCGGCCTCCCTGCTGGTCCTTAAACATGCCATACATGCTCCTGCCTCAGGGCCTTTGCACATGCTGTTCCCATGCCAGGACACTCTTTCCCCAGGTACCTGCCTACCTGGTGCACTCTCCTTCTCAGTGAGGCCTTTTTACTGGATCCCCTATCTCAATCTCTGTCCTACCTCAACCTCCCCTGGCTGCCTTCCTTATCCTGTCTCAGTATCTAATACACTATGGATTTTATGTGTTTACTTTCTTTCTCACACCCTAGGATGTAAGATCCATGAGGGCAGGGATTTTTTTTTTTTTCTGTTTTGCTCACTGTTGTATCTCTAGCACCTAGAACAGTGCCTGGTGTGAGGTAGGTGCTTATATATATGGTACATGGAGAATGAGTTAGTGGAGCACCTGGGGCCTCAGTCTCCTCATCTGAAGAGTGGGTATAGTAATGGAACCTACCTCATGGAGTTTCATGAGGATTCACTGAGCTGAGTGATTGTGCAGGTGCCCAGTACAGACCCTGGAGCACAACAGGTGCTCAGCAAGGCTCACTTCCCTGCTCTGCCCCTGCTGTGTTTAGGGCAGGCGGCTGGGCTGGGCTGGGCCATGCCTTACCTAGCTCTGGCCCGTGACCGTCCATGCCTTACCTGGGTGGATGTCCTGGAACAGGGACTTCCAGATGGTGTACTGCAGGGGGCCCGTGTACTTGGAAGTTGGGAAGTCTTCATAGGTGAGGTTGGTCTCATGGATTTTCCCCTTGAGCCTGGAAGGAGAGCAAGAGAGGAGGCTGCATTGGGGACTGGATTCCCGCCCCAATGCCCTGGGCCCTGAGTCACCTTCAGGGCAGCTGACACAGGGCAAGGTCACGAGTGAGAAGTCCAAGGGACTCAGATTCAAGTGTCTGCTTGTGCCACCTCTGATCTCTCTAGCCATCACCCTCGGTTTTCTTGTCTTTCGAATGCTATGGTAGCCCCAGCCCTCTGGGCTTGTTGTGAGGGTTACGTAGCATAATGTATATAAAGTGCTTAGCACAGTGCTTGGCTCAAGGTCAACGTCAAACTCACGATGTTAGTGATCAGCATGGATCACCAAAAAGCCAACGATTGCGTGTTATTCTTACTAAGGGAGCGTTTGGGGCCAGAGAGCCCGGGCTTGAATCCTGGCTCCGCCACTCACTGAATGAAGGGCCTTGGCCAACTGATCTAGCATCTCTGAGCCTCAGTTTCTGCATGTGTGAAATGGGAATGACAGTGGTCACTACTCTTAAGGGGCTGAGAGGGTTACAGTGATATAAAGCTATAATAACATGCAATATCAACATTATAAATAAATAATATATACAGTGTATTTATAATATATACAATATACTATATGACTGTAAATATTATTAAATACTACGTATGATCTGTAATATACATGATATATTACATATAAATACACGCAGCCTTTAGTCCAGGCTCTGGCACACAGCAGATATCCCATAAATGTTTGATGAAGATTTGAATGAATGGCTTCTCTGCTAACAACTCCATCTGCCTCTGCGCCCACCACCCCGCACAGGTCAGGGAGGGGACACCCACCCGGGGAAGATTCCCAGCAGGCAGCACTTACCGCTCAGACAGTGAGGCCACCCCCGCCAGGAAGGTGTGCCGGTCGGTTTCGGCCAGCCGCTCCTGCAGGATCTGGGCCCCCTCCTGCACCTTGCGCAGCTGCTGGCTGTAGCGCTGGACTTTCTGCTCGATGTCGGTCAGCGTGCGGGCTGTGTCCGCCTCCAGCTCCTCCAGCATGGCCTTCTGCCGCTCGCGCAGCAGCCGGTGCAGCCTCTCGAAGGCCTCGCCAATGGTGGTCCGCAGGCTCTTGGTGGAAGACTGTGGGGGGGCAGTCGTCAGGAGTTATGGTGGAGGGTGGGGAAGTGCTGATGGTGAGAGGAGGAAACTGAGAGTCTTGACACGCAGAGCGGAAAGGGTGGGAAAGGGCACACATGGTGGGGGAATGGCACGTGCAAAGGCACGGGGGTCTAGAAGGACCGGCATGGCCAGGGACAGCACGTAGCTCTATGAGACCCCTTAGGAGGCTGACTAAACTTTCCAGGAGAGACCGATGAGGCTTGAACCAGAGGAGCAGCGGCGATGGGGATCGACATGGCTTGCAAGACATCTAGAGGGCAGCCTCTTTGGTCCCGGTGGCTGACTGGCTACAGAGGTGCAGGAGAGAAAGGAGCTGAGGATGATGCCCAAATTTCTAGCTCGGGCGTAGGAAGGATGGGAAAGCTGGGGTGAGGGGTAGGGGCAGGAGAAGATGCTGAGTTCAGTCTGGGATATAGTGAAGACTTTGTTTAAAAAAAATCATTCATGAGGCTCATTCATGAGGCTCCAGGGAAGATGACAAGGAGATCACAGATGTCAAAAAGCTTTATGAACCGCAACGTGCTGGGTACACTTTGGTGGTCACTCGCCCTGTCCTGTCACCCCTAAGACTCTCTGGCTAAGGAACATGGTCTTAGGGCCATGATCAGAGGAGGTCAGTGTGGACTTGCATGATTCTGTCCCCAATGGACTGCGAGGCCCAGGAAGGGGTGGAGTGAGGAAGGGCACAGGTTGGGTGCCCCTCTGCCTGGGGAGAGATTCTAGCTCTGGGTCTCTAGCTGTGGAAACTCAGTTGCATAAGATCTACGAACCTTAGTTTTCCTATCTGTGAAAGAGGTAACAAAAATGACATTGCGGGGTTGTGGCGAAGGTGAAATAGGCGATGTTCATAAAACGACCAGTCCGAAGGGCAGAGAAAGAGCCTGGTGATTGAAGAGTTCGATGCTAACGGGCACGTCCTAGAAGTTGTGGTTGAGAGACGGCTCCTGAGCTGGGGCCTGAGGGATGGGCAGGATGTCAGTTGGGGGTGGGGGAACAGGCAGAGGGGACAGTGTCAGTGAAGACGAGAGTCAGGATGACACCGGGCACAGAAGCGCGGCCAGGCTGCAGCAGCATGTGGGGCCTGCCTCTGCAATTTCACTTTGTTGGATTCTGGCTGGGAGTTCATGGAGTCAGAAACCCCACTGTGTTCAGTGCCCAGGGCTCTGTGGGAGGCTCCACAAAGGCTCAATTAGGGGCTGCTCCCTCCCCAACTCGGCTGCTGGCCTGCAGGAAGAACTGCTGGCAGCCGGCCAGCCTCCCTGCGCATGCCCACCCAGGACGCCAGGCAGACAAAGAGGGGGCGGAGGAGAGGCTGCGGTGGCGGTGGCCTCCCCGAGCCCCTCAGCTGTGGAGGGCTGAGGCTCCTGCAACGGCACATCGCGGATGGGGAGCGTGGGTCTGTCCTCCCCACGCCACCTGGAGCTGCCCTGCAAAGGCCCCCAGGCCCCATGGCCACCCTTCTGGTTCCTGCCAGGCCACTCTGCAGCAGCATGGCCCACTGGCCACCCTCTACTCACTGAAAGTTCTGCTTTTTGTCCCATCTCTGCACCTGCCACCTCGCTGCCACCCATGTCCCCCAGGGCTCATCCAGGCCAGCTCCTCCCATTGTCACCCTTCACGCCTCCCCCATCTTCGACTCCCACTGCTTTGAGGATGGCTGCCAAGTCTGCGCGGAGGGCCTTGCATGCCTCCTGAGCACCACGCCCATTTTTCCAACTGTCTCCCCAACACATCCCCCTAGGGTCCCACAGGTCCCTCCAACTCGGTCCACAAATCAACTCCTGTCTTTGCCAACAAACTCACTGCCAGAGTGACCCTTCTGAAGTGCAAGCTGGATCACAGCCTCTCCTGTGTTTAGGAACCTTCCTCGGCTCCTTGATGACTGTGAAATGATAATTCCTTAGCCGGGCATTCAAACCCTTTTTCAATATGATTCTAATTTACCTCCCTAGTGCCACTGCATTGTGATTCCACCTGCCTAGAATGACCCCTCACCTAAACCCTTTATTCAACTGGCAAACTCCTACTCATCCTGCAAGACCTAGCTTGAAAGCTATTAATACCTCTTCTGAGATTCCTTTTCTAACTTTTCCAGGCAGTTAGATGTTCCCAGAGCCTTTGGTAAACACTCTTTTTTTTTTTTTTGACAGAGTCTGGCTCCGTTGCCCGGGCTGGAGTGCCGTGGCATCAGCCTAGCTCACAGCAATCTCAAACTCCTGGGCTCAAGCGATCCTCCTGCCTCAGCCTCCTGAGTAGCGGGGACTGCAGGCATGCGCCACCATGCCTGGCTAATTTTTTTTCTATATATTTTTAGTTGTCCAGCTAATTTCTTTCTATTTTTAGTAGAGACGAGGTCTTACTCTTGCTCAGGCTGGTCTTGAGCTCAAACGATCCGCCCGCCTTGGCCTCCCAGAGTGCTAGGATTATAGGCGGGAGCCACTGCGCCCAGCCGGTAAACACTCTTAATACACTGTCCCACATTTTCTGTTTCCCTGGCTGGTGAGTAGGAAGGACATCTTCCTCAGCACCCCCACGCCTGTCCCAGGGCCCGGCCCAAGATTGCTGCGCAGAGCTGAGTGCAGGCTCCATCTTCTTTCCAGGCTGGTGGTCCAGCGTCTCCAGGACAAGAGAGGATGGGTAGGGAAAGAAGGAGAGGCAGGAAAGGGCAGCTCAGAAGTGGAACATCAGAGTGACAGCCACCCCAGGAGCCTCAAGCACATTCCCAATGGGTCCTGCTGACCTACCTGGCTTGCTGACCACAAAGCCATTGCTCTTGCTGAGAATATCCCGGGGAACATCCCAGCACGAGGCTGGAACACGCACTGGGCTGTGAGAGAACTGAATCGTAAGCTCCCAATTTGCCACTTACTAGCCATGGGGCTGCAGCCTGGTCCTTTGACCTCTCCGTGCCTTGGTTTCCATGCTGATAAAATTGGGATAACAAAACTTCCTTTCCCAAAGGATTTTTTTTTTTTTTCACTCATTCGTTCTACAAGTACTTATTGTGTGCCAGACACTGTGCTAGGTTTTGGGGAGTGCTGCTGTTTTGGAGGTGACATTCTGTAGGGTTCGGCGAGACAATGATGGGGAAACACAACCCTCAGCACAGAGAAAGACTCTGCTCCACTGCTGTGCCCCATTGATTCTAGTTCTTTCTAGGGCAGAGCTCACCTCCCTTCTGTGCTGTGGCTGGGGAAGCAGCCCCCACCCCAGCCCATCACATCTCCTGGAACACCCCGGGGCCTGGGGGAGCTGGGGCCCTTTCAGAAGAAGACCCTGCCAAGAATGCGTCACCAGGGCCGACCAAGGAAAACACAGGGCCCGAGATCAGAAAGGCCCTCAGGCCCGGCCATCGCAGGGGCGCCGCAAGAAAGCCGAGTCAGGCACCAGGTGAAATATGACCTCCAAAGCATCCATAGGCATTTCTTGTATAAACATCCCAGTCCAGACAGGAAGCGGGGCTGGGGGAACTGGAGGGGGAGGTGGCCCCACAGGACCCCCCAGAGGCAGACAGATGGACAGGAAAGCGGGGGAGGAAGAGGTCAGTGGAGAAAAACAATGGGCGGGTGGAGAGAGAAGAGAATGCTTCTGGGCAGGAGAAACAGACCCTAATATTCCCCTCTCATCCAGACAGGCCTCCATTTGCTTCTGATCACCTGAGAGGTGCAGAATCAACAGACAGATGGGGAAACTGAGGCTGTGGGAAGCAGTTAAGCCAGAGTCCTGTGACTGTTTCTCATTTGCTGCCCACTGAGGGTCCTTCCCAGAGGCACTCTGGAATGTTCTATGAAGAAATGTTTGTCATGACCTTCCTGAGACCCCACAGCGGGTTGGTGGCCAAGCTGGGGCACAGATCTGGGTTTCCAGTGGCCTCTCCAGGCCCCAGGATGACCTCCGGAGCCCTGAGCATTCCTAAGGCTCTGCTCCAGCTCCTGCAGACAGTGGAGCCGGCCTGGAGTCACCCTGGACTTCGCCATGCACAGAGTTGCTCTGTGCAGCGGGGACTCCGCACACTCCTGCCAGCCCTGAGGTCCCGGATGGGGCCAGGCAGTCCCCACTGTACGGATGGGAAGACCAGGCGCCCAGGAAAGGGTGCAATTCACCCAAAGTCACAGTGAGTTAGCAGCGACAGAAACCACGTCTTTTCTTTCTCCCAGGTCAAGGAAAAGGGTTTCCCCCCCAAACCACTGTAGCCAAAGACAGCACGGTCTGGCCCTACTTGTCATGGCCTAGGCCTAAGGGGTGATGATCCCAGGGCTGGGCCACAGACTGTCAGCAGGGCTTCGATGGGACCTACCTGCTCAGGGTTGGCTCCTCCGGCAAGGGGAGTTCTTAATAAGGGGAGAGGGAAAAAGAGAGTGGGTACCTTCTCCCAGCCCTTCGGACGCCAGGGGTTTCTGGAGAGTCCCTGGTCCCACCCTAACTCCCACACAAAGTGGGAAGGCAGAAAGGGCCCCATCCTGAACCCAGGCACCAACCCAAACCCTCGGGCTCAGTCCCCGTGGGGTGGATCCCGCCCCGTTTACCTTCACGGAAGCCCCACCCTGGGCCCCGCCCTGCCCCCTCAGGCCAGGTCTGGTCCCTCGAAGCCCCGCCCCCGTCCCTGCCGGCCCCGCCCCCGCGCCCGGGCCAGCCTCACCTTGGTCTCCGCCAGCTGTCGCTTGAGCAGCTGCAACGCCTCCGTGTGCTCCCGCTCGCTGTCCTGCAGGGCCTGAAGCTGCTCCTTCAGCTCTCTCTGAAACACACACGGCGCCGGGATGGGGCGCGGGCCACACCTGGCCCAGGCATCCCGTCGTGACGAGGAGCCTGGCCTTGATTGCTGCGGGGGCGGGGTTATCCTGCCTCTGTCCCCCGCCCCCTAACACTTGCCTCCCACCACACTTCAGCCTCCACCAAGTCCTGTAGGGTCTGTCTCCTAAGTACCCCCACGGCCAGTCCCCATCTTTCATCCGGATCTTTGCAATAGCCTCCTCTCTGGCCATCCCAGGAGCTTCTGGTCTCCCCGTCACAATCACCCTCCACCTACACCCCCCTCCCCGCCCCACTTGGCTGCTGACTCCCTGCTTAGAATCCTCTGATGCCATCCGAGGCTGTACCCAGTCCATCGCTGCAGGTAACCGCCAACGTCCTCCGAGCACTTACAGTGGGCTGGGTGCTGCTCTCAGCCCTCTGCTCGCATGAATTAATTGGAGCCTCTCAGTCACCCTAAGGGAGGCACTATTATTATCCCCATTTTCCAATGCAGAGAAAGGTACAGGGAGGTATAGAAACTGGCCCCAAAGCACCCATCTATGCATGGAAGGGTAAAGCCTGGCTCCGGAGACCATCATCGTGATGCCAGGTGATATGCTTTCTACAGCAATGACAGCCATGGTGAACAACAAAAATGCACAACAGACAGGATGACATTTTACATAAAAGCAGGATGAGTATTACTGATTGGTTTTTTCCTGCGCCTCAGGTTCCAGTATGGTTTCACAGGGCACCGGTAGTGATCTTGATAAAATTTTCATATTTTATTCATCATGGATTTTTTGCATTAATTTTAAGAAATATTGCATCAAATACTAGTCATCTCGATTACTGAATTTTTGGCACCTACTTCAATCTTGGGCCTCCTTCACCCTAGGCCTGCCTCTGTCTCCTGCATCCTCCCCCCTCACTCCCACCCAGCCGAGTGGCCTTCTCCCTGTCCCCACACCACGCTGAGCTTGTTCCAGCCTTAAGACTTTGCGCTCACGATCTCCTCTGGCTGGCGCCCTCCACTCTCAGAAGTTTCTCTCAGCAACGCCTCTGTATCATTAGCTTATCAGCTCAGATGCCACCTCCCTGAAGAGCCTTGCCTGAGCACCCCAGGTACAGTGGCACCTCCTCACACCCCTGTCACACACCTTGGTTCATGGTCTTCATGGCACCGTCCACTGTCTGAAATGACCTGACTCACTTACGGGACTGGAGTTATGGCGAGTCTCCCGCCCTACCACGCGAGTTTCACGAGGGCAGGAATCTCGTCTGGGGTGTTCCTGGCTGTATCCCCAGTGTCTAGAACAGGGCCCAGCATGCAGCAGGGCCTCAGTAATTATCTGCCCGATGACAAATGGGATGTGGCGGTGGGTGCTCCCAGCACAGGGTCCAGCTGCCGGCGCGTACGGAGAATCTAGCCCATGGGATCATAGCTAGTTGTTCTCCTGTCTGTCCCTCTTCCATCCCCACACTAGCCCACGAGCCTTCCAGGGCAGCCCTTACTGCTCCCTCTCTTATGCGCCACATCCAGCCTGGCACTAGACGGGGCTCAAGGAAGCAGGAAGCCTGCCATGTGAATGAATTTCCTGGAAACAGCCTCTGAGTTCCCCAGTTGGCCTGGGCTGTAAGTGGTGCCCGGGAGGCTGATTTACCTATTCACATTCCCCTCCCTCCCACTCATTCAAGCTGGTCAGACCAGGGAGGGTCCTCAGAAAATGTCTAGTTCGATTAATTTGATAGACCAGGTAGCAACACGGGAAAATGGGCATGATGACATGCTAAGGGAAGAATGCAGAAAACAAAATTATCTTTGCTTACTATTGCTTAGTCAGTTAACAAATATTTATTGAGCAGCTACTATGTACGGGCACTGTTGAGGCACTGGGGTACAGCAGAGACCAAGACGGACACAGTCCGTGCCCCTAGGGACTAGTCTAGTGGGGAAAACAGACAACAAACAAGGAAAATAATAACAGAGTGAGATAATTACCAGTATGGTATGTGCCCTAGAGAAAATAAAGCAGTGTGGGATGGGGGGGGCGCGGCTTGGAGATTTAGGTAGGGTGGTCAGGGAAGGCTTCTCTGAGGAGGTAACACCACAGATGACAGCTTGAGGATGAGAAGAGCCAGCCATGAGAATAGGGGAAGATAGAAAAACGGGAGCAGCTTGTTCTGTGAGGGTAGAGAGTTGCACAGACATGATGGCTGGAACTCCAGCAGCCATCTCAGGCCATGAAGCAACTGTGAAGATGGAAGGCAGAAGCTGAAACCAGAAGAGCAGAAGGAAGAGGAACCTGGGTCCCAGATGACTGTGGGGCTGCCACACCATCACTAGACTCAGTGACATGCTAGGAAGATGGCTCTCTGAAGGGAAAAAAGCTCCCATAAGTGTCAATTGCCAATTTCCGTGGTGTAAATGCTCCTGCCAAGGTGTATTTCAAGCTCTTACTGTAAGGTAATCAGACACAGAGTTGGGAAGAAATGTGCACAGTCAGCTCTCTGAGCTGGTGCAGCCGGCTCTAGCGCATCCCGCCTGGCGTCCTTTCCTATAGACTTGCTTTACACGGGAGAGAAACGCACCCCCTAATTTCAGCTACTTTAGTCAGCTCTGTTAGTAACAGCTGAAAGTCGTTTCCAATGGATTCACGTGCAGCTGAGTCCTTGCAGCAGATGACTCTCTTTGCCTAAGAGTGCAGAAGGATCACTTCTCAGGTCCTCCTGATGGCCCTGGGGCCGCGCAGCTTGGGACACAGTGTGGCTGAGACACAGATGTTTGAGGAGATGGGCTGAGTGCTAGAATTCTCCCCCTTGGTGGTTCCTGTGGCTCTACATAGGACCCAGCCACCCAGGCAGCTCTTCAGAGTTTCTGAGAAATTGCCCCGGAGGCCACGTTCCTCACATTGCTCGGGGCACCCGAGGGACTTGGACAAATTCCTCTCTGATTTTGGAGTCAGGGAACAAGAACAGCTGGCTTGCTCCTTCCTCCTGGACCCTGGGAGCAGCGGAACACTTACTGGCCCACGTGCTGGGCCACACATGGTGCGGTGTCAGGGATGGGGAGAGGGATGAGGGACAAGTTCCAACCCATGATGCCATGAAGTGCATGTGAGCTGGGGAGACAGAGACACAGACACTTACATCACAGTGAATACTGGGGTGGTGCTAGGGGGCCCCAAACCTGCTCCTCCCATGTTTCCCATCTTGGTGAAATGCACCCCCAACCCCCCATTGCCAGCCAAGCCAGAAACCTGGGAGTCGTCCCGGACGCCCACTGCCCCCAAACGGGTCCACCCAGTCATCAGGTTTGCTCTGGAATTTGTTCTCTCCTCTCTACACCCACTGCCCCTGGTTCATCACTTCTTTTTTTTTTTTTGAGACAAAGTCTCACGTTGTTGCCCTGGCTAGAGTGAGTGCCGTGGCGTCAGCCGAGCTCACAGCAACCTCGGACTCCTGGGCTCAAGCGATCCTACTGCCTCAGCCTCCCGAGTAGCTGGGACTACAGACATGTGCCACCATGCCCAGCTAATTTTTTCTATATAATTTTAGCTGTCCAATTAATTTCTTTCTATTTTTGGTAGAGACGGGGTCTCGCTCTTGCTCAGGCTGGTCTCGAACTCCTGAGCTCAAATGATCCACCCGCCTCGGCCTCCCAGAGTGCTGGGATTACAGACGTGAGCCACCGCGCCCGGCCATTGGTTCATCACTTCTTTTCTCGACTGTGGCCCCAGGCTCCCCAGGCCTCCGTGTTCTGCCATTCCAAGCGCCCCACATGGCAGCTGCAGCGAGCATTCTAAAAGAGCAGATCTGCAAAGGCTTCTCCCCCCACACTCCCCTGCAGGATTTCCATGTGGTCCAGGAAGAAAGGCACATAACCTTAGGGCGGCATTCAAGGCTCTTCACCACCGGCCCCAACCTTCCCCTCCAGTTTCATCTTCTGGTCCAGACTTGTGCTGTCTAATACGGGAGCCACCAGCCACAAATGGATATTTAAGTTACAGTTAATTAAAATTAAATAAAATTGCAAATTCACCTCCTTGGCTGCACTGGCGACATTTCAAGTGCTCAATAGCCACATGCAACTCGTGGCTACTGTATCAGACAGTGCAGATGCAGGACTTTGCATCACTCCAGAGAGTTCTAGTGGACGGCACCACTCTAGATGCACTAGCATCTTGCAGCGCTCTCCTCCGGGCCCCTGCTTCGGCTGTGCCCTTTGGCCAGAATGCTCACCCACATGTTCTTCCCCACCTGTTGGACTCCTACGCATCTCTTAAGACCCAGATCCAATGTCACCTCCACTGGGAATCCATATCCCAAACCGCCCATGCTGTCATCAGATACTCCTCTGTGTGCACAGTGCCCCGCACTTGTGCCCTGATGGCCCGCACTGCATTTTAATTGCAAGGTTATCTGTCAATCCCTCCTACTAGACTATGGGCTCTCGAGGGCAGGGACAGTGAGGGAGTTTCACACTCTCAGTACTGAGGACAGGGCCAGGCACAGCAGCCTCCGTAAGAGTTTGTGCATGAACCTGGGAAGAGGCTGGGCTGGGTCAGAGCTCACCTCTGAAAGGGTGGAGGGGAGACAGGCCCCGGGCAGGCAGCTCTCCCTAGGTGGGCTAGGTGCAGAGCCCGAGGGAACAGCTAACTTAGGCAAACCGAACCCTAGAGCCCACAAGGCAGGACTCGGGAGGCAGCCTGAGCTCTGTGTCATCCGCCCTCCACACTTGTCCCCTTCCAGGCCTGGGGTCAGTCAGGCTGGCTCTGCCACCCACTAGCTGTGTGACCCTGTGATGTCACCTAACCTCTCCATGCCCAGTCTCTCATCTGTGAAATGGGGTAGTCATCCCTCCCAGGGTTGGGTTTAGCCTCGCAGGGCACAGAGCCTGGCACACACTGGGTGCTCCGGAGATGGAGCGGTCACCGCGTCCCATGTGAGGCTCCCCAGTCTCTTCTTCAGGTCCTCACCCCTCACTGTGTCCAGGTGTCCTCCGCCCCTGCTTCCTCAGATGGCCAGAGCAGGATGGGGCCGGAGGTTCCATCTGGTCCAACCCCCTGAATTGCCAGAATAGGGAACACAGGCCCAAGGGAAGGGACCTGCTGGCCCACAGCCATACTGCTTGACGGAGAAGAACAAACTGGAAATTTTACTCCTGGCAGAGAGAGGTCAGACAGGAAACAGGAACCTGCTGATAAACTCCCAAGTAATAGAGCCAACCCCGAGGATGGACACTGATGACGGCAGAGGCTCTGGACCAGAGGGGCTGGGGGTGGGTGTGGCTTGGGTTTGAATTTCACAGGCATCTGGTCACCTCATTCTCACAACAATCCACAAGGTTAGTGTCTATTGCCTCCGTCTCACAGAGAGGGAGACCGAGGCTCAGAGAGGTTAGGCAGCTTGTCTAAGGTCACACAGCTAGTAAGAGGCGGAGGTGAGGCTCTTGGCAACTCCAAAAATCTGTGTTCAAAACCTCTCAGCCTCTCTGCCTGCTGTTCAGTTCAATGCAGCAATGATTTCTGAGCACCTACTGAGGGGCCGGCTTTGTGCTGGCCACCCGGGGGCTGTAACACAGTCCTTACCCTTGAAGAGTTTGTGAGAGTTAGTCAAAGGGGCAGAGACTCAAATATGAAGAATACAAGAGAGAACAGGACAAACATGGAGGGCCTGCCTAAGATCCAGTGCCGCTGTCACCACCTGGCTATTTGTGACACCCTCTCTCTGCCTCAGTTTCCAAATCTGTAAAGTGAGGCTATAACAGCACTTGCCCCACAGGGCTGCTGTGAGGATTAAATGACTTAATTCATGAGCTGACATGATGCACAGGGTGAGCTCAATCCACCTTAGTTGTTGTCATTATCACCATAATAATTATTTGAGAGCTAGGGACTCAGAGCCAGGGAGCTTCAAGGACAGAGTTTGTTTCTGACGGAAGCACCAGGGAAGATGATGGGCGGGGCTCCTGCAAGTCTCCAGGGGGGTCAGGGCGTTGCAGGTGGGGAGAACTAGTCAGGCAGAGGCACACCTGGTGTGTGCAGGAAGTGGGGGCAGTTGGGCATGGCTGCAGCCAGGCGTGTGACAGGCAGGTGGGGTCACAAGCCGGAAAGGCCAGCTGGGGCTAGATGGGGCAGGGGCGGGTGTCCGAGGAGGCCATGAATCTCAGCCTGGGAGAACTGAACTCAGAGCTGGGGCAAGGCAGGATGACGGGACCGGGGAGGACACACCTCCGAGGGCAGAGCCACAACTCTCTGCCCCTACTGCTGGAAGGAGTCAGGGCTGGTGCAGCCCTGAGCATACAAGGATGCAGAGACATCGGCTGCCAGGCTCTGGGGCTCCCATTGGATTGAAGAGGCCAGGATCCCAAGGCCAGGCTTCCCCTCCTTTGAGGCTGCCCCTCTCCCCAACCCAGGGGACAGAGCTGCTGTGGAAAGCCACCTCAGCTCTGGCTTCAGGTACCTGATGGAGACAGCGGGAACTCTGGAGTCAGAGAAGCCTGAGTTCAAATCCTGACTGCGTGACCTTGGGCAAATCACTTCTTCCCCTCTCAGGGCCCACCTCCACGAGCCTCATCGTAAAAGGGGGATAGAGCCCCTTCACAGAGTTGTGGTAAGGGCTAAATGAGATGGCACCTAGGACAGCGCCCAGTGTGGAGTTGGCACCCAGTAGGTGCTCAAGCCTCTCCTCTTCTCCATGCCCAGTACTGCCCTTTCTCCCTCTGACCCAAGGATGCCAGAAATCTGGGCACGGCAAACTGAACTTGTCCTTCCCTCAATCCTGCATCTGTGCTTAGAACCCAGATGTTCCTCTTCCTCCCAACAGCCCTGAATTCTTCTGTATCTTCGAGCCCCAACTCTCACTGTGCACTTCTGAGCCGCACAGTCTCTGGCAACCCCTGGCTGCTCCCTGCCTCCAGCCCATCCTGCACACCGCCCCAGAGTGCCTGGCTCCTCTGACCTGGCCAGACTCCTGTACTCAAACCCTTCTGGGCTCCCAGCATCTTCAGGATCAAGCCCAAGCTCCCAGGGTGCACGCATGCGTGCATGCGTGTGTGTGCGTGTGTGCATGCGTCAGTGTTCGAGGCCCTTCCTGAGCTGGCCAAGCCTTACTTTCCCACTGTTACCTCCCTGCCCCTCCTCCCCTCCAGCCACAACAAACCACCTGAATGTGTATTCACGCCCATGCCTGTCCCTGGTCAGACTCAGATAACCTGAGTTCAAGTTCCAGCTTCAGTGATGCTTAGTGGCTCTGTGACCTTAGGCATAGTTTCTGAGCCTCAGTTTCCTTGTTTGTAACATGGGGCAATGAGACCCACCTCATAGGGATGCTAGGAGGAATAAATGAGAGAGAGAGCAAGAGCGAGCGAGTGTGCCTGCCTACCAAAGCACTGAACCCTGTTCCTGGCACAGTCTGCACCAGGCCGTGGAGGCTGTGCACGTTTTTATTCCCTCTGCTCATAACCACGTCTTCTCTGCTCCCTGGCCTGAAGCACTCAGCACGTCCTTCAGGACTCAGCTCAACGGGGCAAGCCTCAGTGACAGCAACCTGCCAGTGTATGGCCTGTCTCCCAGGACCATGGCAGGGCCAGGTCTTGTGTGGCTCTTTCCTGGGCTCACACGGGACTGGCCCTCGGTAGTCACAGCAGGAGTGTAGACCCAAGAAATGATTAAATGAATCTCTGAATCCAAGATGGAACCCACCTCCAAACCCTCCATGTCCACCCTGAGTGTCCAAGCAGAGGTCAAGGTCGGAAGGTACATGATGCTGTGAAAACACCCCTGGACTAAGAGTCAGGAGGGCCGAGCTCTGGTCTAACCCTGGGCAAGCCGGTTTCCCGTCTGTAATGTGAGGAGAGGGTTGGCCAGATGGTTTCTGAGGTCCCTCCCCATTTGCATGGACCTGAGGCGGTTAGAGTATGGAAAGGAGGGTGAATTCTGAGTCAGAAAGACCAGTTTGGATCCCAGCTCTTCTCCCTACTTGCAGTGTGACCTTGGGAAAGTTCCTGAATCTCTCAGCTACAATGTCTTCATCTGTGCAATGGTGCTGATCCCAGTTCCATTCAGGGAGTACAAAAGAAAAAGGGCTCTTGTGAGAGTTAAATGCCCATAACACAGCACCTGGCACGTAGTAAGTGCCCAATAACTTAGTTTTTGCCCCCAAACTTTGGCTATTATTTTTAGAGTCATTATTCTGTTGTCACTCCCTACCAGATCTTTTTCTTTTTCCTATAAAATAAACATCTTGGGGCTCCCAACTTCAGTCCTGAATTTCAACACTGTGGCCTGTGCTACACCAAAGTGTCCCAGTGCCCCTGTGACAAGGGAAGTGGAGATGCCAGCAGCCAGCCCTGGGTTTGACCCACAGCCAGCCTCGCCCCCGTGGAGGCTGCTGTTTGCACATAAATCCTGCCCTCTCCTGGGGCGAGTAACAGCAGAGGCTGCTTCCCCGGGACACAGACAACCCAGCTGCCTCCCTGTCCACGGTTCAACGTAAAGTCCCTTTGCATCTGTCATTTCTTCCGATGGACAGCGACTCTCTCTCCCTCTTTACACATGAGGTGGGCAGTCTTGCTCGCTCTTCCACTCCCCAGACTGGGTACCAGGGCGCAGAGAAGGCAATGCCTTCCACTCTGCTGGAAGAAGTCAGAGCCAAGATTTGAACCTAACCCTGCTCTCTCCTTGGGTGGCGCCTCTGGATCCCCACACCCCACTTGCCAGGGCTCCTGTCCAAGGCTGATCCACTGCTGTCTTCACTGGCATGGAGGAGGTGGCCTTGGGAAAGGCTCCAATGCTCACAGGAGTCACGGAGGGGGTGGCTGAGACTGAACTGGATCCCCTCTCTGGGGGTTATGATCCTGAGATGGCCAGAGAGCCGGATGACACGTCTGACCACGATGACATGCCAGCCACCTGCCTTCAGGGTGTCAGCTGGCACAGACAGACCTTGTCCCAAGCCTAGTCCTGTGCCCAGTGCTCTCAAAACAAAGATAGGCAGGGTGGGCGGGAGACAATTACCCAATGCTCAGGGGCTGCATGTGGCCCAGTCAAACTGGCTTCAAATTCTGACCCCGCCATTTACCAGCTTGGTGACCAAACAAGTCACTTAATTCCTCCAGCCTCTGTTTACTCGTCTGTAAATGGAATAGATAATAGTACCTGCCTGGCAGGGTGCTACCTTACTGAATGAGGTAATACAAGAAAAGCTCTTAGCATAGTCCCGGGCATTGAGCTCAGGATCAATGAGTTTTGGCTAAGAAGCCCCAAACCCTTTGGAGATGGGGTCCCCTTGCTCCCCTTTGCTTGGTGGTCCAGGCACTCAGCAGTGGGGGTGTGGGGGGGAAGACACCAACACACACGGTCATGCGCATATGCAACATTACATAAAAATTCTTTAGAAGTACATAGTGATTCCAGCCATGTTTATCCATGGGGTGGGATTATGAGGGGACTTTAGCTTTATATAGCTTGCTTCATGTGTTAATTTTATAATCAGAATAAATAAATATATCTAAAACTTTTGTGCCTATTCTGTCAGGCACAGTGGTAGGTGCATCTGAGAGAGTATCCCTAACCCTTACAACATCCTTCCCAGGAATGTCATATTATCCCATGTTATAGAAGAGCGCTTGGAAGCTTAGAGAAGTGGAATGACATGACCAAGGACACAAAGCACGCCAGGATCTGACCCCTGAAATGGAATCTGGAGTACAAAGCAATTCCGCTCGGCAGCTCAGGGAAGGCTTCACAGAGGAGTTGAGTAGGATTTGAAAGTTGGTAGGATTTCTCTAGGTAAGGGTTCTCAGTCATGGGTGATTTTCACCCCAGAAGACATCTGTCAATGTTTAGAGACATTTTTGGTTGTCATAACTGGGGGAGGGGGGTGGTGGCATTTGCTACTGGTATTTAAGTAGGTAGAGGCCAGGGTTGTCGCTAAACTTCCTACAATGCATAGGACAGCCCCACACAACAAACAATTGTCCAGCACCACATGTCAACAGTGCCGAGCATGATGTAACATACTATAGGTGTCATTTGTTGAGTGCTCCTATGTGCCAAGTGCAGTACTGAATTCTTGTAAACAACATCTTCTTTAATCCTAAACTCATTACTTCCACGCTATCAATGAGAGACCCAAGGCTCAGAGATGGTAAGTAAGTAACTTTCCTAAGGCCACATGGCCCGTAAATGGTAGAGCCAGGATTGGAGCTACCTGAGTACAGAGCCAGAGCTTTTGATCTTTCTGCTCTGCCATCTCAGGGATTTATAATAAATGTAAAAGCGTCAGGCCAACTGCTAGGTAGGGTGTCAGGGGACTCAGGCTGAGTGCAGGCCCGGCCTCCTCTGGCTTCGAGGCCTTGGGCAAGTCCGCTCCCTCCCTCCCCTCCACTCTTTCCCCATCTGTCAAGTGAATGCTACACCAGATGATCTCCAAGGCCCTGCCAGCTCTGAGTCAGTAATTCTCCAGGGGAGGTCCAGCAGCCACCAGCTGCTGGGGGAGGAGGGGATGTGAGGGGTGGGCTCAGCCTCGTGTGCAGGGCATAAATCGCTAACGAGCCCTGCTTTCCCACGAGGAGGGAGGGGCAGGTGGGGATGGAAGGTGGCTTGAACCTCACCCAGGAGCATGTCCTCTCCAGGGGAAGGAGGTTTCTCTGCCACCACCTTGCCAAGCCCGTAGGAGACACCAAAGCAAGGCCTTCCTTTTCAGGACAGAGAGGTGGGTCTGGGCATTCGCTCAGCTGGGCACATGAGCTCTGACAGGTAGAAGGAGAAAGGATGGGAATGCGTGTTGTCTCAGCCCTTACTGAGTGTCTGGGACCTCAAAGCAGGTTCATCCCAGGTTAGCCTCATGAAATTCCTGGTAGGAAGGAAGCATCCTGACCCCATTTCACAGACTGAGCATCAGAGCTTACATGAAGTGACTTGCCAAGGTACACAGACAGTGCCTAACACAGGTTTGGAACCCAAGTGGGTCTGACTCAGGACAGTATGCTAGAGAGTAAACAAGTGGCAGTCCTGTTTTTCTTTTCACCCAAGAATGAAAGTGTTTCAATAATGTTTGTATAAAACATATGTTCAATTTCTCCTGCATTCCCCTGGTCACAGAATGGAGTGCAAAAGCTCAAAGCACAATAATTCAGATTTCCTGGTTTGCAGAAAGAACAAAGGCTCTGAAGCTGAGTCTAGAAAGTCAGGGTGGGGAGAGGGTGAGCGGCAGGGAGGGATCTGGGTCAGGCTGTGCCTGCCGGCGCTGGCCCTCTGGCAGTGTAGCTTTGGGTAAGTCACTTCACCTCTCCAGACCTCAGTTTCCACATCTATCTACTGAGGAGGTTCTGGATAGATGCTTTCAGACGGTCCCTTCGAACTCTCACGACTTGCACCCAGTCCTGTTAAAGGTTCGCTCCTCCTCCCTGTTCATGTGACTTCACAGACAGGAGATGGGGACATCAGCAGTGCCTAGCACAGAGGGCTCTGGGGGTGGAGGGCCAATGCTGCCACGTGCAAGCTCCCACAGGCCCAGGGCCTTGCTCACTCTCTGATGGGGCCTCCATCCTCAGACAGTTAGACAGCAAGGGGGTCAGTCATGTTTTCAGGATGAAAGGGGCAGGGAGGGGGCAATGGTGAACATGGGCCATTTCTCCTGGGGCCCATGGGCATCTGCTGGGTGCAGGTTGACTCACAGAGGCTCATGTATAGAAGGGTTGGAATCCCCCTGATACAGGTAGAAGTAGTTATTTAGCTCCTGCTTAAATATTTTGAGGGCCAGAGAGCTCATTATCTCCCAAGTTATCCCACTCCATTTTCATAAAATGTTTGAGCCAAAAACCTTCTGCTTCTGAACACTCCATAGTCTGGGCCAGCTTCGGCTAGAGTTAGTCATTCATTCATTCATTCAGCCTTTACTGGTGTGTACTGTGGGCCAGGCCTTGTGCCAGGCTTTGGGGTCATAGATAAGAGACTATCCCTGGCCTTGGAGAAGTGTGTGCTAAGCTGGTATCCCAAGGCCAGGAATGTGGGGCCACTGGATTTAAGTGGTTTAGCTTGAGAAAAGGGTTCCAGACTCAAATAATCTTGGAAACCATTTTATTAAACACAGTAAAATGGGTTTCTTTGCTACAAAACTTCTCCAAGGCTTTAATATGCACATGCACACTGAGAATCCTCCAAAGGGGCCCATACAGGAAATATACTATATTTCCTAAATATAGCTGCTTTTCGAACACTTTTTAAAACATCATACTTATGAATACAGGGCATTTGGGGAATTG
Source organism: Avahi laniger (assembly GCA_963575035.1). Classification (NCBI taxonomy): domain Eukaryota; kingdom Metazoa; phylum Chordata; class Mammalia; order Primates; family Indriidae; genus Avahi; species Avahi laniger. The sequence goes on from CAUYSK010118385.1 coordinate 19,606, forward strand.
CAGCTCTAGTGCTATTTTTTTGGCCAGTGGAACTTGGAGAAGCTTCAGAGAGAGGACGTTTGAGCAGGGCTTTGTGAGTTCAGTAGGAGTTTGTCAGTGAAGAAAAGAAGGTTTAAAGGAGACCAATTAGAATTCTAGGGCAACTATGTTCAGGTTTCTTTAGGTGTACTGTTTCACTCAGTCTTCAAAGGTCCTGATGTGGGTGACACAGCCAAGGAGGTCATCAAAACCCCCTGGAGACTCCTAGAGGTCTACCCCACCTTCTTGAATCACTTCCCATCTGGGCCTTATTCTCTAAATCTTGAATCTTCAAGTCCTGGCACCACTCTTAACCTGGGCCCTACTCTGGTTTAAATCCAAATGGTCCTTACAGTATCCGGACTTGATCCCAGCCTTAACCACTCATACTCCTTGGCCTAACCCTTGGCACCCTAACAGGCCCTCTCAGCAGGTTGTCACCCTAATTTAGACTCCTCTTTTAGGTTTAATCCTCACCCGCCCAGCACAGTCTAGCCCCATGCTCTCCCTAGGTCCTGAAGCATACCTGATCGAGGCCCCGCCCTATCGGGTCCCCCGGCCTGTTGGAGCTCAGCTACTCGGTTCATCACAAACCCATCCTCGCGGCGCCGCCCCCTGACGGTGGCCCTGCCTTTGCCCATCTCTGACTGGGCTCCATTCACAATCCTGCCCCAGCCCAGGACCTGGTCCAGTTCTGATCTCACTTTTCGCTGTCGTCCCAGCCCCACCCTCGCCCTCTCCCCAGCCAGGCAGCGGCCCCCACTCCAGGTCTATCTCAGAGCGACACCGCGGGCACGCGCTGCTCGAGGCCCCGCCCCAGGACCCCGCCCCCCGGCACGGCCCCGCCCCTCCCTGCCCCGTATTAATTCTGATAGGGCCCTGACCCTGCCGGCGCCCCGCCCCGTGCCAGTTCTGACTGGGCCCTGCCCGCGGTCCAGCCCTGACCCCACCCCCCGCCGTCCCCGCCCCGCCCCGGGCCGGCCCGGCAGCGCACCTGCAGCTCCTCGAAGGCATCATCGATGCCGGTGACCTGGTGCTGCTCGTGCAGCGCGGGCTCGTCGCAGAAGAAGCAGAGCAGCGCGCGGTCCGTGAGGCAGAAGAGCTTGACCTTGTCGTGCGCCTGGCAGGGTCGCGCGGCGCGGCGCGCGCTGAGGATGGCGTCCAGCGGGAAGGCGCTGTAGCGCTCCACGATGTTGGCCAGCTTGAGGCTGGGCGCCAGCGCGGGCTCGGCGAACGTGCGCCGGCACTCGGGGCAGTCGCGGGCGCCCTGCGCCTCCTGCCGCACCCAGTGCTCGGTGATGCAGCGGCGGCAGAAGTAGTGCTCGCAGCCCAGGCTCACTGGGTCCTGGTAGATGCTCAGGCAGATGGAGCAGAGCAGCTCGTCCTTGAGGCTGCACGCCATGGCGCCAGGGGCGGCGGAGAGGGGGCCTGCGAGGCAGAGGCGGCTGAGAGCGCGGCGCTGTCGGGGGCAGCACCGAGCTACGGGTGCGGGGACGAGGCCCGCACAAGCAGGGTCGGAGCTAGCGGAGAAGGAAGGGGGTGCTGCCGAGGGGGTGTAACGCGAGTAAAGGACGCAGGGTAGCAACTACCCGGGGTGAGAGCTCAGGAGGGCAGTCTCGAGGTGGCGGGTAACCCAGAGCGATGGGTGCCGGAGGGAAGCGGCTCCAGGCGAGGAGGTTCTAGGGGGCGGGACAGTCCGAAGGGACGGGAGCTGGGAGAGGGGGATCCAGAAGGGGGCAGAGGCCTCGAGGTGGTCGAAATCCCGGGATGGGGGCGGTGGGGGGAGGGGGAGAAGCTGGGGATGGGGAATTCTGGGGGAGGGGGAAGCCAGGCCAAGCCGCACCGCAGCTGTGCCCGGCAGAGAAGAGGCGGGGTGCCAGCGCGCTCAGCTGCCGATCTCCGCCCCAACCCCGGTCCGGCGCGGCCCCTTACCCTGGCGGGTTCAGCAGCTACAGCTTGGGTCCAGCGCAGCCTCTCAACCCGGAACCAGCCGAATCCGAGCTGCCGGTGGCCGCGGCTCCCTCCCCGCCCCCGTGGGCGGGACCCAAGCGACTCCGCCCCCGCAGCGGGCGGGGGTGGGGCGGGGCCTCCAGCCCATTGACCCCCGCCCCGCCCCCACTATCCTCCTGCTCCCGGGGAAGCGAAACTCAGCTGTTTCTCCCGGTGTCGGAATAGCATCCAGGTCTCGCTTAGGATCCCCGTGGCGGGACAGAGAGGGGACAGCAGATAATTTGAAAGGACAACGAATAAACTAGGAGCATCTTTCTGGATCATCAATTTGCAGGTTTAGGAAAAATAATATTTTGTATTAAAACAAATAAGAATATGTCGTGTAATCTGCATAGAATACAATTATTGCACAGAGAAATACCCTACTTGCTCACAGCACGTTCGAGGACCTCGCACTCCTAAACCGTAGAGTCTCATTTCCTCTCCCCTTACTTAAGGAGAGGTTGGGGGAGAAGTTTGGAAAACGATGGCTAATGTCTGACCCAGGGGGTTCCCACCATTAGGAACATATTTCTGGAGTGCTGTATTTGTGTGTGTGTGTGTGTACGCGCGCGCGTGTGCGTGTGTAAAGGGGGAGTAGAGTAGGAGAGGGAGGGAGAGAGAAGGTAGTAAGAGACCTTGCCTTGTGTGCCAGATGGAGCGGGGATAAGGGATTTCTAGACAGAGCCAGGAGCTTGTGCAAAAGCACAGAGGCGTGAAAGGGGAGGGCACATTGAGGCGAGTGCAAGTAGTTCTGTACTGTTGTGGGCGTGGTGGGGAAGGGGCTTGGGTGAGGTGGAGGGGGATGTGGGTCGTAGTAAAGAATTTCTTGAAGGTGTTGGGCTTTCAAGCAGGGGAATAAGCTGATCCAGTTTGGTTTTCAGTAAGTCTCAGAGATGCTCCTTATATTATACCACCAGCAAGGTGAAGAACCCTTTCCAATGTCCAAGAGCCGTCTTTTGCATAAGCACGGTGCTCAGTACACAATAAAGGTGTGTAGCTGAGTAACAGCAGCAAAGATGCGGATTGCAGGAGGAAGGAAGACTGGGCACGAATGAGGTGGCTGTTGCCATTGTGCCTGCAGGCGACAAGACCTGAACTAAGGCCCTGACAGTGGGTAAGGAGAGAAAGCCAGGTTATTGCAAGTACAGACATTGTGAAATTTGGTGATTGATATGGGGGTGAGGGAGAGGAGGCACTGAGGGTCGCTCCTCAGTTTTTGCATCCTCCAGAAATGTCTTCACTGGAGTTGAACTTTATTGACATACAATTTAAGAAACAGCTCTAAGTTTAATTCTTTGCTCTTAACGTGTCCTTTATCACACTGTCACCTGGTCCAATGTGTGCACTATTGCCAGAAAAATGTTGGCTGCTCATGCAACAGCCATTCCTCGACTTTTCCTTATAATCAGAATCCTGATTTTGTTTATGTGTCCCCTTTCCCTGTGTGACCAAGAAAAGGCTGACCCCAGCCCACCTCCAGGAATGAGCCCTGTTGGTCTGTGTCCATCATGGTGGTTGAATTCCTCTTGCCAATGATAGTTTGAGGAACCTCTGACAGGAAAAACCAGGGGGAAGCCTATGGCAGAGAGGGATCTTCTGGAAAGGGTGTCTTTACTTTCATAAACAGTTTGCCCCCTTTTCTGGGATGTGTTTTGTGACAATGCTTGGAATTGCAACAGCCATCTTGCTCCCAGTCCGAGGATGCAGCCAATATATGAGGTAGGGAGGGGCCAAGAGAGTCCTAGGGAAGAGCAGCTTTTACTCTGACAAAGAGCCTGGGCTTTAGGACATGTGAGATCGTTCATCCTACTGCCGAGGCAAGTTTAATGTAAGAGTAGTGTACTGTCGTCTGACAACCCAAAGAATCCCAGCTGATACATTGACATGCACCCTGATTTGGGGGACATAAACGGAGCAGAGTTTAAATTATCAAAGCATTTGAAATGAAATGAAAGAAGGTTTGATGATGAATGACACAGTGGCTTTATTATTCAACATGTGTCTGCTGATATTGACTGTGAGCAGGCCTGTGTGAAGGGATGGAATAAACTATGCTGCTTGCTCCCAAGGAGCTGGTGGTCTAGAGGAAAAAACAATGAGAAATTCCTATCAGCACAGTAGGGTTTATTAAGCACTCTCACATGTATTATTGGATATGAGTCTCAAAGCAATCTTTACTAGCATATATTATTTTATAGAGGAAGATATTGAGGCTCAGAAAAAGGAGATGTGGTGGAAATTGCTAGCTGTCCACTAAAATCCATCCTCCTGTTCTTCTATAGTAATAGAATAGCAGTTGGAGGAATGGCTGGTTTGCTAGAGACTGCACATCCCAGGTGCTCTTGCAGCCGAGTGAGGCTTTGAGACTCAGTTCTTTCCAATAGTAAGAAAATAGAAATAGACCTTAAGGTATTGGGCTTTTGCTCTTCCATGTTCCATTTCCTCTTTCCTTGAGTTGGAACACAGGTGTGGCAGGGACCCAGCTTTAATAATGCTTCAGAAGGGCTGACAGAGCAAAGATGTGGAAGGAACCTGGGTTCCTGAATGGCACACGGAGTAGAGCCACCCACTAACATGGTCTAGAGAATGAAAAATAAACTTACTTTCTATAAACCATTGTAATTTTGGTCTCTTTGCTGTAGTAGCTTAGTCTTCCTCATGGTATTTAACAGCTGTTTTTGGAAGAGATTCTGGTACTATTTTATGCTATTGTTTCAATCTTTTCGGTAGATAAATTCCTCTTAGCATCTAGCTCCAATCACCTCCAAAAGGTATTGAATATGGTTTTCTCTGGCTGAAAGTCACCGTCTGTTTTATCTTTCACAATATTTTCCACTTTTTAGTCTTTTCACCCTTTGAGCTGTTCTTCCCCTGCCCTTACTCTATCTCAGTTAAGATGCAGAACACAAAAACTGTTGGTTATATTTAAGTTTGGTAAGTCATTGCTCTCTCTGCATCCTGTTTTCCCACCTGATGCAGTTGAGGGGTCTAAACTGAGACTTAGAGATTCCAACTGCAGTGTATGCCACCTGCTTCCATGCATACTGTAAAAAATAACATTTAGAATTTTTTTGAAAGCTATCCAAGAACTATCATTGAGTGAAAGAGAAAGAAATAAAAACCCAAACACACATAGACACAGACATGACAGACTTCCACATGCATGTAGGCATCGCTTGTATAACATAAATTCTGTAGAGCTATATAGCAATTCTAACTATGTTCATCTATGGGCTGGGATTATGGGGGAACATTAACTTTTACATCAGATAGCTCTGTTTATTATATTAATTTTGTAATGAGAAAAAATAAAGATATAATTGATCCTCATTATTCCTGGATTCCATATTTGCAAATTTACCTCCTTCTAAAATGTATTTGTAACCCTCAAATCAATACTTGAGGTACGTTGGCAGTTATTTGTGGACATATGTTTACACAGAGAGGTGAAAATTTTGAGTTGCCCACATGTATGTCCCCAGCTGAGGTTGAACAAGGTGACACTCTGCCTTCCTCTTTCAGCTCTAATAGTGTAAGCAAGTATCCTTTTTGTGACCTATTTAGGGCCACGTTTTTCTTATTTTTGTGCTTTCTGTTGGTGATTTTGCTATTTAAAATGACCCCCAAGTATTGCGCTGAAGTATTATCTAGTGTTCCTAAGCACAAGAAGGCTATGATGTCCCTTAGGGAGAAAATACGTGTGTCAGATAAGTTTTGTTCAGACATGAGTAACAGTACCATTGGCCATGATTCAATGTTAATGAATCAGCTATGTGTGTGTGTGTATGTGTGTGTATAGTTAGGTGTCTTTAAACAGAAACACATATAAAATAAGGTTGTGTATTAATCAATTGCTGAAAATGTGGCCAGAGACTTGCAAGAACCTGACGTTGTATTTTCTCTAGAGGCAATGATTCAGTATTTTGCTAATTCAGTTTTTGCATTGACTTTATAGGACATAATAACTACTCTGAATAATGATAGTCAACCATACTTAAAATTGTTGTAACAGGCCAGGTGCGGTGGCTCACACCTGTAATACCAGCACTTTGGAAGGGCAACTCAGGAGGATCGCCTGAGGCCAGAAGTTTAAGACCAGTCTAAGCAACATAGTGAGACCACGTCTCTACAAAAAATTTAAAAATTAGCCAGGCATGCTGGCACATACCTGTAGACCCAGCTACTCAGGAGGCTGAGGCAGGGAGATCACCTAATCCCGGAAGTTCAAAGTTGCAGTGAGCTATGATTGTGTAACTGCACTCCAGCTGGGGTGACAAAGCAAGACCCTGTATCAAAAAAAAAAAAAAAAAGTTGTAACAGTATCCACCAATACAAAGTACCAACACTCACATCCCTTTCCTTCCAGGTTACATTCACTCAAGCCCACTTGAAGGCAGAGGGCAGGAGAACAAACATTGTTTAAGCAGCTCCCTTGTGCTGAGTGCTTCGTGTTCATTATTTTATTTGATCCTCACAGCAGCGTCCAGACAGACTTGACATTTCTCTCCCCATTGGCAGATGAGGAATCTGAAGCTCAGAGTGGGGAAGTGACTTACCCAAAGCCAGAACAAGTAGCAACACAGGCTTCTCCACCTCAAGCTGCCGGAGAAGCTCCCACAGTTGTGTAGCCTGGAGCTGGGCCATAGCTGGGTGGTCTGCCCCATCCAGGAGACTTTATAAATGGCCCAACTGGGTTCCCCCTCTCAGAGCTTCCTGCCATTCCAAACCTCTGCCTGACTCCTCTAACCCCGTGGAGACACTCCTGCTCCATCTGGAGGGAGGGACCTTGCCTCCCTCCGTGGAGAAAGCAGAGCCTCTCTGGGGGACATTTCAACCTCAGTCCCTTCAACCTATCAATTTATCCAGAGAAAAGCCTCCAGTCCTCTGAGAAATGAGGCAGAGTGTACAATAAACACATGGATGAAGTAAATGCATTTCTAACTGTCTCCATCCTCACCCCCTGTCCCCTGGTCCCAGAGGACAAAGCCTGCCTTCTGCTCAAAACTGATTCCTCCACCTGGGCCCTGTTCTAATCCCCTTGGGCCTCCTCTGGGCCCTGACACCTTCAATTATCTCCCTCTTGACTCTGGGTTTTTGTTTCCTTCTTAGTTGTTGGCTGTTTTTCCGCGGCCTATAAGTGTGTTCAAATTTCTTTTAACGTGATGCTCTACAGTTCCCACCTTCAGCTGCCACCTCATTTCTTGCCTTTCTCTGGCCCAGCTCTCCAGAGAGGCGTCTGCGCAGCGTTCCCTGCCATCATCAGCCCACCGCAGCCTGACTGTGGCCTCGAGCACTCCGCCAAGCTCACTAATAATCTCCTAATTGCCAATTAAAAATAGCTTCTGATACACAGTTGCTGTTGTAGAAAAACGAAATAGAGGAGAAAACTAAGAAGAAATTTGAAATATTCATGATTCTACCACCCAGAAAGAAATATTACTAATACTTGGATTATATCCTTAAAGATCTTTTCCACATATTATATATGCGCATGCACGCACACACACAAACACTAGGAGTTGGTGGGGAGGAGAAGCAGGAAGAGGGGAGAAAAGGGGAGTGGGGAAAAAGAGAGAGAGATTTTTCAAAAATAGAAATGAGTTCAGTCTCTAAATCAGTGCTTCTCAGAGCACGGTCCTGAACCACATGTATCTTAGCATGGCTGCTAACTTTGAGAGCTGACTTTGAGATTAGGAATGGAGCGAAAATAGTTTATTTGGGGAGTACAAGTGACACTAACAGGGAAGTGGGAAGGTGACACAGAGGAGAAAAGGCAGCCCCGTGAGGGTATGTTGTTATCACAGGGAGCGATCGAACATGTATTTTGCACAGAAGCTCGAAGAAACAGTACAAAGCACATGTCCCAGAAGTATCCCGCCCACAGGGCAAGGGAGCTGGGGTACGTGTACTCCATCTTCGAGTGTTGAAGCTGCTCCCCGGTGGTGATTAATTCCCTGGCACTTGTGAACTCGTGTGTGCAGTCAGTGTCTGTATTTCCGGGGAAATGATCCCTCAGCCACGATACAGACGCTGGTAGTCAGAAGTCTTGGGAACACACTGACGGGTGTGCGGGACACAGGCAGGGCCTTGGTGGATCTGTCATGTCTGACTGCAGAGGACTGCTCAGGCTCCCTGCAAGATACATGAGCCCTTTGCGCCTGCGCAGACAAACTTGCACCTACGTTAAGTTTCATGTTCTATCACTGCTTCTTCAGTTGGTAGAAATTGACGATTTATTAATAGAAGAGAAAGAGGAGGAGGAGGAGGAAGAAGAGGGAGAAGAAGATAAGAGGAGAGGGGAACAAGCCCCAGGCCCCCCTGATGTAGCTGGTCCTGAGCGGTAACTGAATCTCGTCATCTTCCTTCTCTGCCACCCACTCTAGACACCCCTCGCCTGGGCCTGCAGGGGCCAATTACTCCTGCCAGTCCAGGAACCCCTTTCTTTGCTGGCTGATCTACTGGCATGAGGAGCCCAAAACTGCCAGGAGGAAGATATAATTTTAGGTTTAGTAAAACCATTATTATATCTTCTGGTAAGAGTATTCCCGCCTACCCTCTGGGAACTAGGATCTCCAGTCTACAGAGTGTAAAGCTTGGGGAAGGGAGCATACAGCTCCCGAGCCGGTCAGCAGGAATAAAGGTGAGAGTGGCCACTCACTTCTGGTTCCCAGACCTGCGTATCCTGCCTATCAGGCACACGGCACATACATAATGGCTAGTGGCTCAAGGTATGTGAATACATTTAAGGACAGCATCTCAACCCCATCTTCAAGCTGATGCCATAACTATGCCTTCAAGTGGTTATTCCAACATTTTCTCGGGATGGTAGCTTCTGGACGATATGGCACATAGTAGAATCAGTGAATAGCATGGTCCTGTGTGCAGTTCCTCCATGGTCATGATATGGGGGATCTCAAGAGGATAAATCATACACTCTGGAACTCTCAGATAGTGGTGATAGCTGAGATGTTGTGGACAGAGAAGGCAAATCTGTTATCGGTCCCATGAAGTTATAGAGGAATCATGGCCCCTGCAGGGTGGTTGTGGCCAATGTAATCAACCTGGCGCCATGTGGCTGGGTGCTCTCCTTGAGGGATGGTATGGTATTAAGAGCTCAGCCTCAGTCTCTGCTCCGACAGATTGGACACTTAGCAGTAGTAATCCCTAGGTCAGCCTCAGTGAGAGGGAGTCCATGCTGTTGGGCCATGCATGGTTCCATCCCTGCCACCATGGCCACTCGATTCACAGGCCCACTGTGCATTCTGTGGGGTGGCTGAGGAGCGAGGTAAACTCATTTCCACTGGTTAGTTATCCCGGTTGTTCAGTGCCTCCTCTGCAAAGGGCACTGTCTGGTAGATAATGAAATAAGATGGAAATCCACATATTTTTGTGTCTTCTCTCAAAGATCAATCCACATGCTTCTTCCCCAGACCTTCTTAACCGCAGTTTTTTAGTCTTGTTCTTTGCAGGTCCCTGAGCAATTAGCCAAACCTTTCGCCACTGCCCTGGAGTCCTAACCTCGGTCGCCTCTCTTTCTGCACGGAGTTGATGACTCAATATACTGCTTGAAGTTCTGTCCCTGGGAAAAAGTCCCCTTACCACTGCCCTTCAGGAGCCCCTGGGTGGGGCTGTACTGTGGCAGGAATGCATTTTGTTTTCTATCATCCTACTGTGCCAACCTGTCCATACACCAGGCCCAAGTTCTTTCCTCCTCTGTCATCTGGTCATCAGGGCCCCCGAGTTCATAGGTGTGAGCTGAGGGAGAGGCTCCAGTGCAAACAGAGGTGCCAACCCGGGAGGTCTGGGCTTGTTTCTGTAATTTATTTGTGACCTCCGGTCCTGCTCAGGTCTAATCCTGAATGTTCTATTTCGAATCTGCAATGGATTGCTGTTGCACCTGCCCAACTTTATAGCTTGGTAGATCTGATAGTACATAACTTACATGGCTCTGGCTACATGGTCAGTTGATCTCCCATGGCCAATTGTTCTGTATCTACTAGAACCCAGTAGCATGCCGGGCATTGGTTGTCACATATTGAGTGGTTCCTTGCTGCACATGCCCTGACTCCAGAATCCTAGGAGTCTGCACTAAAGTCTCCTACTGGAGCCTGCCAAAGTTTCTATCTGTGTCTTCATCTACTATGAACATTTCTATCACATAGCATCTGATAAATATAATAACTTGGAGCAGCATCCCCAGAATAAATGCATTGGAGCAGTATTCCCACATGAGATGGATGCTGTCTCCAAAATCCAAAGAGGTCTACTGAGCGGCTCTTTTGCGGTAGTAAGAGGTGCAAGGTACAATTACTTGTCCATTATTTTGTGGGGGGTATGTCTTTGCATGTCCTAGATCGCTGAACCCTAAAACCTTAACTGTCGGGTCAGACCCATGAACCTGTTCATCTCCCTCCCTCTCACGCATCTGTCTTAGGGGGCGTCCAGGTTACCTGCCACTTCCTCGTCCTCAGGTCTGATTAACATATTATCAACATTGACAACCACTATGATGTTCTGAGGAATGGCAGGAACTACCCCGTGACAGAGTAGGAAAGTGAACAGCTCTGGGACGAGACCACTAGTGTATACCACTGTCTGTTCCAAGTAAATGCAAACTGCTCTGAACATCCTTCCTGAAAATGACTGGGGAGAAAGGAAAATGTATTTGTCAGACAGGTGTTGCCTACCAAGTGTCCGAAGTTATCTTGGTGAATTTTGGTAAAGATACCACATCTGGCACAGAAGTTGCAACTGAAGCTATCTCTTGGTCAGGTGTATGGTAGTACAAAATCACACACCATAATCCATCTTTTTTTTTAATTTTAATTTTTGCAGTGGCCAGTGTGGGGAATAAAATAGGGATACCATGGGAACCACCACTCCTGCATTCTTTAAATCTTTGAGGGTGATGCTAATCTCTGACATTCACCACAGAGTGTAGAATTCTAATTTACTCTTGTTTCGGGGTGTGTGTGCAATTTCAGACATTTCCACTTGGCCTTCCTAACTTATGGATCTTTCTTTAAAGATTAAGAAAATAATGAGAGGTTTCTACCACCTGCTGAGTTTATTAATCCCAATTAAATACTCAGGGATGGAGAAATGGTCACAGGTGGGTATGCAGACCCATGAGACTCACGGTGAAATGGATTTTGGCAAAGACTCCATGTCTCGTCTTGCCGCTGTATCCCCTACTTTAACTGGAGGGCCATAGTGGCATTTTGGAAACCCTGGTACTGGTGTCAGTCCAGAACCTGTATCCCAAAACCATGGAAATATCTGGATATTTTCATTCTCCATTGTACAATTACTCTGGTTAAATGGCTGTAAGTCCATTTAGGGAAAGACTGGGGGAATTAATTCTGTGGCATTGTGGGACCCTTCCTCAAAGGAACCCAGTCTTTCCTTTAAACAACGGGCCCTGGGTCTGAAGACTGGCTGACGCAGGGAAAATGGGTGAAAGATAGTGATTTTCCAGTGTGAGGGCTCATATCAGTCTTCGGATCACATGCTCTTGATCTGCTTTGATTATATTGGTCAACAGTAGCCTTGCTGGTTGTCCACTGATCTCGGCCTTAGGAACTCCAGGGTCTAGTGGCCACCCCACAGATCCCTGTGGGTAAGGGCCCTTGGTTGACTTTCTGGCTTTGCTGCCCACCGTGGTAATTCCATCCACCTTGCCTCTGATGGTGAAGCGCTGCTACCTGGCCTCTGCTGTTCTGGAATCTTATTGTCACCATTAACAAACGCAAGGGAGTCCTGTTCCATAGCAGCTTCACCTACGACACAGCTTAGAAAGGACAGCTACCACTGAGGTGCTCAGTGACGCCAGTGCCCCCTCACGAGCTCATTCCCTATTGCTCCAGTGAGGGAGCATACTGGAAACACACTCAGCTAGTGGCCTTTCAGTTTTAGGCAATAAATTTCTCCTCTGAACCTTTAACTGCATTCGCCAGTTCTGGCAGTTCAAGTATTTCTACACTGTTTACTGTTAACAGTTTTTTCTGTCATTCATTAAGCTGCCGTCTCTTAGGGCCTCTTAGCATCACACCCACCCTTCTATACCACGTTGTGCAGTGCTGGAGCCGGGGCTCAGAGATTCCCATTCCAGCACTGCCAAATGCTGCCTGTTACCCGCTGCCACTGAGGAATGCAGGGAGTTGTCCAGGCTGAGGCAGGAAGGAGGGACTCGCTTCCTCCTATTCACTTCCCGTCGGCCTCCTGTTCCTGTGAGCGTCACCCTAACAACACTTCTTCACCCTGGCACCAGCAGTGCCTCCCCTTAGCAGATGCTGAATCCAGTTTGCAGTTTCTCCAACACTTCCTAGCACCAGCTTCCAACACTTTGGTGCCCTCTTCACAGATCTGGGTTTCGGTTTCTTGGAACCCCTCCTCTAAGCTAATTCAACCTCTTACCTTGCTTTACCAGCCCTGGGCATGGTATCTGCTCCTGTCTTTGCCACCTTTGTGATAACTGAGCACTCTCTTTGCACCTTGAAAATTACCTAGTGAATAACTGTTTACCTACCTAACGATGCTTCACATGAGAGTCCGTGTTTAAATTAGTGGTGTGTAGTCTGCCTCCTGATTGGACCCTAATAATTTTTTCGCCAAGTTTCAAGGAACCATCCCAGCTCCAAGTGTTCTTGCCAAGGGTGGTAGATCCAGAGGCCCAGGAGAGAGCCTCCCTATCAACAGTCTCTTCTCTCTCCCATCCCTATGTTCCATTCTGACAAAGTCTTGGCCAACCCAAAGGGGAACTGTAGAACAAATACTGCTCATTAGAGGAGTCCCACATTGTACAGAAATGGCAAGATGCTAGTACCTTTGCCATGTTCCTTTATTGCTGAGGGACTGCCAAGGGCGTGGCCTTAATTCAAAAGCTGAGGCAGATCCTAAAGGCACTGACAGCTTGAGATTGTCAGCTAACTGCACTCCTTGTAGCTGAATAATAAGCTTCTTCTTGAAGGGAAATCTGGGTGGTGTACATGCCAAAAAATTAGGATAATAGAATATTCTGAAAGACTTCAATGTAAGTATGTTTAAAAGAGATAAAATTGGGAGTAGAAGACATAAGGCAGGAAGAAGAGCTTATGAAAAAAGAACCAAATAGAAATAGTAGAAAAGAAAACTCTAAAAACTATTAAAAACTCAATAGGGTGGGATGCAGTAGCTTACAGCACTTTGGGAGGCTGAGATGAGAGGATCGCTTGAGTCCAGGAGTTTGAGATCAGCCTAAGCAGCATAGACAGACACTATCTCTACAAAAAAAAAAAAAAAAAAATTAACTAGGTATGGTGGTGCATACTTGTAATCCCAGGTACTGGGAAAGCTGAGGCAGGAGACTCCTAGGAGGTCAAGGTTACAGTGAGCTATGATCCAGCCACTGTACTGCAGCCTGCATGGCAGAGTGAGACCCTACCTCAAAAAACAAAAAGCAAGCAAACAAGAAAACTCCACACAAAACAAAACAAACAAAACTCTCTGTAGAAGTTTCAAAGAGTAGATTAGATACAGCTGGAGAGAGAATTAGTACACTGAAATGAATCTGAGGAAATCACACAGAATGCAGCACAGAAAGCAGCACAAAGATGAAATTATGATAGACGGTGTGGAATATTAGTGTAGTGAAAGGACTCTGAAGCCACACACCTGACATTAAATCTCAACTCTGCTGCTTACTGGCAGTAAGGATTCAGGCATGTTTTTAAACCTGTATCTCAATGTTCTCATCTATAAAATGGAGATATACTAGTACCTACCTCAAGGTGTTGCTATGAGGATTAAATGAATGTATAATCCTTGGCACATAGTAAGTGCTCAGGATTTAGTATTATAGTTAATATTATAGAGGAATGGAAAATATGAAAAAGAAATGAAAAATCATGGAGGAGAAAATGAGAAGTCACAACATTTATATTAGATTAGTAGTTACACAAGGAGAAAACAGAGAAGCATCTTTGAAGAAATTACGGTGGAGAATTTTCTGTAAGCAAAGAAAAATGAGTCCCTAAAATGAAAAGGCATACTGAGTTCTGAGTAGTATAAAAAATTCCATTCCTAGACATGTTTAAGAGAAATTGAAAGTCAATTAAGATTAAGACAAATCTGAAAAGCTGTCAAAAAGAAAACATTATCCATAAATGAATGACCTTCTGCCCGAGGCCAATTTCTCATCCACAGCAATAGATACCAATGGACTAACAGCTTCAAAGTAATCAGAAAAACAATTATTAATAGAATTCCACATTCAGCTAAACAGTATTTAAGGGTGAATGTAAAATAGAGATATTTTCAGATATACTCTGACAGAGATTTTACTAATTTCAGATTTTTGCTCAAAGATTTATGAAGGATGAACTTTAGCAAGAAGAAAATTAAGCACAGAAGGAAAGAAATTCTCTCCCAGTCAAAATGGAATAACAAGAACCAGATTTACCCTCCCCCCTGGAGCAACAACAACAACAAAACAGGACAAAATACAGTCTATTTATTATTATGAACGACAAGGATGCATCCTGAGAAACACGTTGTCAGGGAATTTTGTCATTGTGAGACTGTCATCGAATGTACTTACACAAACCTAGATGGTATAGTCTACCATACACCTAGGCTAACTGGTACAGCCTGTTGTCCCTAGGCTACAAACCTGTACAGCACGTTACTGTACTGAATACTGTAGGAAACTGTAACACAGTGCTATGTATTTGTGTACCTAAAGATACCTAAACATAGAAAGGGTACACTAAAAATATGGCATAGAAGATAAAAGTTAGTACTCCTGTAGAGGGCACTTCCCACGAATAGAGCTTGCAGAACTGAAAGTGGCTCTAGGAGAATCAGTGAGTGAGTGGTGAGAGAATGTGAAGACCTAGGACATTATTGTACACTACTGTAGACTTTATACACACTGTGCACCTAGGCGACACTAAATTTATTAAAAATATTTTTCTTTTCTTAATAATAAATTAACCTTAGGTTACTGTAACTTTTTTACTTTATAAACTTTTTAATTTTTTTAACTTTTTGATTCCTTTCTAATAACACTTAGCTTAAAACACAAACACATTGTACAGCCGTACAAAAATATTTTCCTTCTTTAGATCCTTATTTTATAAGATTTTTTCTATTTTTAAAATTATTATTTTTTTTTACTTTTTAAACTTTTTTAGTACAAATTAAAGCACAAACACACAGGTTAGCCCAGGCTTACACGGGGTCAGGATCATTAATGTCACTGTGCTCCACCTCCACATCTTGTCCCACTGGAAGGTCCTCAGGGACAATGACATGCCTGGAGCTGTCCTCTCCTATGATAACAGTGCCTTCCCTGGAATACCTACCTGAATGTGTTTTATAATTAACTTATTTTTGTGAGTAAAAGGAATACACTCTAAAATAATGACAAAAGTTATAGTATAGTAAATATATAAACCAGTAACATAGTTGTTTATTATCATTATCAATTGTTATGTACTGTACATAATTGTGTGTGCTATGATTTTATGCAAGTGGCAGCATAGTATTAATAGGTTTGTTCAGCATCACCACAAACATATGAGTAATGTGTTGCACTATGATGTTACAATGACTATAACATTACTAGGGGATAGGAGTTTTCAGTTCCATTATAATCTTTTGGGACCACTGTCACATATGTAGTCCATCATTGCTGGAAACATCATTATACAGTGCATAACTGTATATGAAACAATGGTTTTCGTGGTACTGGACATCAGGCAGCAAAGGGTAGTGATCTCTGAGAGATGGGAAGCAAGCAAGGTGAGCTCTGCAATTGCCCCAGCTTACTGCCTACAGAAAATTTCCGGGCCACAGTGCAGACAGGGGGAATACAGACAGGGCCTAGAGGTATTTCTGCAATGAGGAGACAGAGCTGGGAGTCCAAGGAGGCCGAGGAAGCTGGAGTTTGCAGGGCAGAGTGCCAGAGGGGTGGAGACCTTCACAGTACTGAGGACTGATCAACATGAGGAAATGACCCAAGCCTGAGGAAAGAACCTCCCAAAAGTATTAGAGAAAAAAATTCTCAGAGTTCACACATAGCCAGGAATAGCACCCTTCCCGCCAGGCACAGTGGAAAAATCTCATAACACTTGGGATATTGGGTAGAGCACTCAGAAAGGTTTTGCCTCAATAATAGGGAACAGTAACCCTAGACTAAATGCTACTCTTGTTCTGCCAAAGATGTTAAAATAAGACCTAGAAAGATAAAATTATTTTCAAGTAACTTAATTACATTCAAAACAAAGCTGAAGAACATTCAAAGAAATACAAAAAGTATCCAAGACTCAAAAAGGTAAAATTTACAATGTCTGGCATCCAATAAAAAAAATCGCCAGGCAAGTAAAGAAGCAAAAAAAAAAAAAAATACTATTTATAAGGAAGAGAAAAATCAATCAATCAAAACTGACACAGAAATGACACATGATAGAATTAGGAGGAAAAAACATTAAAACACCTATTATAACTAAATTTCACATTTTCAAGATGCTAGAAGAAAAAATAAACATATTAAATAGAGTAATGGAAAGTATAAAAAAGACCTAAATCAAATATTTAGAGATGAAAATCACAATATTTAAGGTGAAAAATATACTGGATGGTATTGGTGGCAGTTTTGACATTGCAGAAGAACAGATTTGTGAACTTAGAGATATTAGCAATAGAAACTATCCAAAATAAAATGCAAAAAAAAGAGACTAAAATAAAAATAACATTAATGAGTCATGGGATAATAAAGCAGTCTAATGTATGTGTATTTGGAGTGCCTAAAGGAGAGAAGAGAGGGAAGAACAGAAAAAATATTTGAAGAAATGTCTGAAAATTTTCCAAATCTGATAAAAATTATAAACTCATGGATCCAAGAAACTCAACAAACTACAAACGCAAGAACCATAAAGAAAAATACACCAAGGCACATCACAATCAAATTGTTTAAAATAAGTGATAATAAGAACATCTTAAAAGCAGTCAGAGGAATAAGACACATTACACACAGAGGAACAAAGAGTGACAGTAGATTTTTTATTATAAGCAATGCAAGCTAGAAGGCAGTGGAACATCTTTAAAGTACTGCAAGAAAAAACAAATCTGTCAACCTAGAATTCTATACCTATTGAAAATACATTTCAAAAATGAAGGTGAAATAAAGACTTTTCCAGACGTATGAAAGCTGAAAGATTTCATCAGCAGAAGACTCATACTTACAAGAAAGTTTAAAGGAAGTTATTCAAACAGAAAGAAAATGGTACCAGATGGAAATCTGGACCTACGCAAAGAAGTGAAAAGCACTGGAAATGGCAACTATATGGGTAAAAATAATTATTCTTTTTCTAATTATTTAAATCCTTAAAAACTATAATAAACTGAAGCAAAAGTACTAACAATGTATTGTTAATGTGGGGTTGTAAAATAAGTAGAAGCGTAATATCTGACAACAATAACACAACGGCCAGGAGGGGCTCAGTGGAGCTGTACTGTTCTTATACTCTCTGGGGAGTGCTATACTATCACTTGCAGACAGGCTGTTGTCTTAGTCCATTCCTGCCGCTGTGAAAAATACCTTAGATTGGACAATTTATAAACAAAAAAAATTTATTTGTCACAGTTCTGGAGGCCAGAAACTCCAAGATCAAGGCACAGAGTCAATGTCTGATGAAAGCTCACTCTCTGCTTACAAGATGGTGACTTATTGGTGAATCCTCCAGAGGGGACGAATGCACACTAGATGGAAGGGCTAACTAGCTCCCTT
Source organism: Avahi laniger (assembly GCA_963575035.1). NCBI lineage: Eukaryota > Metazoa > Chordata > Mammalia > Primates > Indriidae > Avahi > Avahi laniger. The sequence goes on from CAUYSK010118385.1 coordinate 37,385, forward strand.
CAGTTCCTTTTATAAGGCATGTATTCCATCCTCGAGGGTGGAGTCATCATGGCCTGATCACCTCCCAAAGTATCACTCTTTGATACTGTTCCACTGGAGATGAAGCTTCAACATGAATGTCAGAGGGGACACAAACATTGAAACCATAGCAGCTGTAATAATTTAAAGATGTATACTCTGAATGCTAAAGCAACTGCTAGAATAATACAACAAATTGTTAGCTAATAAGTTAACAAAAGAGATAAAATATAATCATAGAAAATAATCCAAAGAAGGCATAAAAAGAGAAAAAAGGGAATAAAAACAAAATAGGAAAAGTAGAAATCAAATAGCAAAATTTAAACCCACTCATACCTATGATCACATTAAATGTAAAAGTTTTAAATACCCCAATTAAAAAGCAGAGATTTTCAGATTGAATAAAAATGCAAGGCACAGCTATATGCCATTTATTTTTTTAAAAAACCCACTTTAAAAGGCCGGGCGCGGTGGCTCACTCCTGTAATCCTAGTTCTCTGGGAGGCCGAGGCGGGCGGATTGTTTGAGCTCAGGAGTTCGAAACCAGCCTGAACAAGAGCGAGACTCCGTCTCTACCAAAAATAGAAAGAAATTAATTGGACAGTTAAAAATATATAGAAAAAATTAGCCGGGCTTGGTGGCGCATGCCTGTAGTCCCAGCTACTTGGGAGGCTGAGGCAGTAGGATTGCTTGAGCCCAGGAGTCTGAGGTTGCTGTGAGCTAGGCTGATGCCACGGCACTCTCTCCAGGCAACAGAGTGAGACTCTGTCTCAAAAAAAAAAAAAAAAGAATCAGCTTTTGCTTTCATTGATTTTCAACATTATACTTTTTTCCCAATTTTACTTATTTCTGCTCTAAGTTTTATTATGTCTTCTTTTTAATTCAGGATTGAATTTCTCTCCTTTCTCCAGTTTCATAAAGTGGACACTTAGTTTACTAATTTTAGACCTTACTTCTTTTCAAATATATGCATTTAATTTAATAAATTTCCCTATAAGCAGTGCTTTAGCTATATTCCACTAATTTTAACATGTTGCATTTTTATTTTCAATTAGAATATTTTTAAAATTTCTTTTGAAACTTTTGACTCAAATGTTATTTAGTAATGTGTTTTTTAATTTCCTAGAATTTAAGAATTTCACAGCTATATTTCTGTTATTGATCTCTAGATTAATTTTGTTGTGATCTGAGAATACACTTTGTAAGATTCATACTCTTATGAATTTGTTTAGGTAAATTTTATGACTTATAATGTGGTCCATCTATCTCAATCCCTGGGAAGGGTATTCTCTGATGTTGGATGAAATACTGTAAAAATGTCAATTACATAAAGTTACTTAAAATACCGCTATTGGTGATGAATTCCTTCAGTTTTTGTTTTTCTGAGGAAAAAATTTATTCTTTACTTTATAAGGATAATTTCACTGAATATAATATTCTAGTTTGGTGAGGTTTTTTTCTCCCAATACTTCAACTATTTAGACGTTTCGCTCCACCATCCTTTTGTTCACATGGCCTCTGATCAAAACTCCACTGTAATTCTTGTCTTTGTTCTTCTCTGTATGCCGATTAAGGAATGTACTTTGTACGTAGATGTTCTATAGGAAAACTGTATTATCATTACTCATTTAATTACATGCAAATTTTATTTGAACACTATTCTGAGATTCCAAGAAAACTGGTAAAATTTGTAAGGATATGCCCCCAAATACAGACATAAGTAGAAATCAAACTGAGTCAAGAGTATATCTGCCATGTATAATGAAGTATTTAAAACTTTGAGAGTGTTAAAATCCACATTGCAAGCCTAGCCGAGCTGACAAGGTGGTTTTGGCTTTGTCAAGTCCTGAGTAGAGAACCCCTTTGAGCCCAGTGACCTCTGTGGGCTAATAAACAGGTTGCTGTTTTAAGGAATGTCTTTGAGGTCATTTGCTTTGCAGCAATGGGAAGCTAGCAGAGTTTGTTTAAACAATATTCCTCTTGCTGTTTCCCATTGTGTCATGGCCAGCTATATCTCGGATGATAATGTTAACTAACCAATTTTGAATAATTGACCATCTTATGTATAAGTATTGGAAAAATTTTAACATACTAATGGTAACTAAATTTTATCCAAAATATGAATAATGCAGAAATACCTATTTTCTCTAAGTTTATGTGTTTGAATTAATGTAAATAATTCATATTTCATAAATTTTGTGTTTATAAATCAGACAGAAGAGGGGCAGAACCTTTCCTACTTACTACCTGTCCAGCTTAGTATTTGACAGTAAAATTTTAATATTTAAAAATTAAGTGAATTGTGATTAAGAGAATAAAGACTTTAATAGAAAACAAATCTTTCCAGATAGCCTAAAAAAAACGCTTCCATCTATGCTATACTTTAAATATGGTTTTCTTTTGTGGTTACTTTATAGTCATGTCAATCAAATAAATTAAATCATACACATCAATAAAATATCATTTTCAACTTTTTTATTATTTTATAATATTTTTATCATTTTCTAAGATTCAATTATAAAATATTAAATTATTTATTTATATAATGTGGAGCCATTTTTTACTCAATAGTGTTTTGCAGTTCCTTACTAAGTTGTTTTAAGTTGTGTTGGGAATGATGTAGATTTGAGGTAAAGGCAATATTTTGCATAAACAACTATAAAACACTCCATACTTTCATAACACACACATACAGACACAGAATAAGTTTGAAGACTCTTTCTGTTATATATTGGTGGTGAGACCAGCATCTTTTATGCACCGTGACATTGGAAGGCCTATAATAGCTACTGAATAAAATACAGAGCTGGTTATCTGGTGTTAATAGCATTCTACTTTTTTGAAACATGCTGTGAGATTTAGAATAGGCTACAAAGAAAGACAGTTTGACACAAATTGGATTTAGCTACCAGTTACATATGAATTTATGGGAACAATAAAACAGGTTAAGTTATTTTTGACAGGTTTAGAGGATTGAAACAGGGAGATCCAAGGCAAAAGCTATATAAAACCCAAACTTAGAAGCACAAAAATCACAAACAACAACAGAAAAATGGGAACTTACTAAAGGAAATTACAGTCATTTGGGGTATATTGCATTTTTCCAAAAGACATATGAATATGAAATTTTGCAAACTTGTATTCCAGGAAAATTAACATTTTATATAATGGAATGTCGACATACATTTTTACATAAGAGAAATTATATTTATTTCACTGTCATTTTTATTCTTGCTTAATTAACTGACCATGTTATTATATTTGACAATGACTTGTAAAAAGATACACATATGATTTTTCCATCATCTTAGCAAAACTAAATCCTTCAAATTTAAATCCTTATGGAAATTGAGGAGTTAAGAAATATTAATAAGGAAGGACATTAATTGAGGAAATACAGTGCTCTTGTCAGTTTGCATAACTTATCTTACTTAAAGCACAAAACTCACCTCTTACCCTTGTTTTATGGATGCAGAAACTCAAGATCAAAGAGAATTCATAACTCACATAATTACTTATTTTCAGAAACAGGATCGAAATCCCGCTACATCTGCTCAAGAATCTTGTGAGTTTTCCACTAGACTATTTGCCCTCATCCCGTTTTTGTGACTTAAATTTCTAAGTTGTTTACAGAAAAATAAAATTTGGAATAGACATTCACTGTTAAGAGACCTAATCACTTTTACTTACCACAGGCAAAGCCTTGCACGGAATTCCAGCATTCACAGTGGGGCTGGCCAATCCCGCCAACTCAGAGTGCAGGAGCTCACGCTGCAAGGATGGGTACCCCTGGGATGACCTTGATGCTTTATCACTTGTTCTCATGTCTGTTTTTTTCTAGACTTCTAGCAGAGGCCCAATAGTCTGACCTTAGAGTTGGCAATTTATGAATGATGCCAAGTTAAATATATGCTCTGGAATCAAAACCAGAAAACACATAATGCCACCAGACAGAATAAACTAGAGTCATTGCCCAGACTACATTTTATTCCAAAAAATCCATCTAACATTTTCTACCCTTGAAATTTCTTTTCTGTAGTATACAATTTGCATAAATGACAAACCAATCCTCTAAATAGGTATCATCATTCTTTACAGATTAGGAATCAGTAACTCAGGATTTAAGTAAATTTCCCAAAATTCAAATGATTACTCTATAATGTTGTTGAGAATTATAAACAAATATCTCATTTTCAAACTGATTTGCCAGTGAGCCATGCTGTCTCTCAAAGGTCGCTCTAAATATAAAATCGGTTGTTTTATTTTGGAATTCTTCAGGTAAGTATTGAGAGCCCCCTTCGATTCAGATCCACTTCCTGGCATTTCCACAGTTGTTAGGATGCTCTTCAGGCTGCAGGAGAAGATTAATCAATTCTCATCTTCCACAGCTCCAACACAGCCTGGCGATCTCTTGTATAAGATACAGACTTCTGATGGCAAAATTCATGCTCTGTTATTCAATAACTGACAGCCACCTCCACAGCTCAGCTTCATTTTTAAAGAAAAGTGGATGAAAGTATATTGTTTGAATTCATAGAGCACCAAACTTTTATGTTTTTCTCCACTTTTACTTACCATGCATAAAAAATAATCTCATTCTATGAAAATTGCCAGTAATAGAAATAGCCCATAATATGAAAAGACTACAAACATAAGGTCACACCATTTACATTTTAGGTGATAGAAGTATTTCTGAAAAAGAAATTTGAATAAAACTTTGCCCCAGCAATTACCATTTGTTAATGATTGGTAAAACAGGTAAAAAAAAAAAAAAAAAAGATACTGGTTAAAAAAAGAAAAGTTTTCTCTGTTCTTAAGTTAGCATCAGAAAAATTCTGACTTAGTGCTGCTTAAGCCTGTTTGTGATTATTTTTCTTTTGACAAAATACACTAGAGAAATAGATATTTGCAATTACTACTGATTGCGAGGGAAGAAAAATATCTTTTAGCTCGATGATGTGAAATTGAATTCTTCACTGCTTTTGCTATGCTGAGCTATTTGTGTTTTTTGGAAGTGTCTTCACCTGTCCAGTGTGTAAATTAAAATACTTTCTTTATTTTGAAATCACCTCAGTGTTAATGTACATGGTATTTTCTCCAATAATTAATGCACTTAGAATCTCTCTGTCTTGTCTGACTTTGCCCAAAACATTGGCCAACTCAAAAGGCTGACTTCATATGCATAGAGGGGTAGATTTCATGTAGATGAAAGGAACACTTCATTCCAAGGTATTAAGGACACCACTGAGATCTGATTCTAGCTCATCTGGCTTAGAATGGTACAGTGCACTGAAAGTCACATTTTTTTTCCTCATAAATCTCTGTGGTCTACGACATTAATGACCCCAATATTTTGCCCAGGTCCCCACCTGCCCACTCTGGCATGGGCCCAGATATGTCACATTCTGTCCAGAGAGCTGTCAGCAGCGGACAGGGAAGCAGAGGCTTTGAGAAGAGTGTGTGAATGTCTGTCTGTCCTCCTTGGCTTCTACATGACCCCAAGCACAACCCCTGGTGCTCCCCTTTGGGGACATGGTCAGCGGAAGTGCACTCATGTCCCCACCCACCTGGCTGAGGCCCAGACACGAGCAGCAGAATCACCCACTGGGGCCCAGAGGTACAGGTAAACCCAGCCCGACCAGCCCACCGAGGACCGAGCAGTGGAAACCCACAGGCCCATGAGCTGAGGTCAGGGCTCACTTCCATCTGCCCTCGGTGTCTTGGGGCAGTTGGCATGCAGAATGCTGTGACTGGCAGGTTGGCATGGAGAAGTGACAGTAAGAGCTGTGGTATTTATTACTACACACGAGACCAGTACTTTCTTTCTAACTGTGAAGTCTATTTAATGCATATGAACACTTTCTGCAAAAGTAAAACTAAAACGAATTGGGATGAAAATAAAATAGAAAATAGCATAGTTAATAAAACAAAATGCTAGTTTTTTTTTTTTTTTTAATTGTGTGTGTGTGCACACATACTACTTGCGTTGCTAGTTAAAATGTGCTTCCTATTGTGGTCATGGTCCAAACCTATAAACAAAGAAACTAGCTTGACTCTGCGATGACTCTCTCGACCTGGGGTGTGTGAGGAACGCACCTTGCTGGGTGCCAGGACACCCCGCGGGGCTGGGTGTAGAACAAATGCATTGATCGCTGCCTGGACCTGGAGCACATGCTCTGCCGTCCCTGGATCAACAGTATCATCTCTGAGCGCGAAGGACAGCAAAACCTTCAGGAATAATGATTCTATAAATTTAAAGCTACGTAGTTTATAGGTTTTTCTAATCAGAAAAGACATCTAGGAAATTGGAATGAAAGTACTCATAAAATGACCTTACTTTTTTGGAAAAGTAAATCTGAGGTCAGTCTATTGACACAAAATAATTAAAAGGCCAATGACACAGGGGAGTGAAATCTAAATATGTGTCTCATGATCTTGGGATTCGCGTTTAGAGCTGTTTTGATTCTAGCACACAGAGCATGTGCTCAGGTGACTGAGGAGGGGCGACTGTCTATGAATAATTGGCCAAAGATATTTTATAGACTTTATTTAAAGCAGGTACAGAATCGTCAGCTTTTGGCTTAGAAGTATATAAAAAATGAGAGCGTAGGTGGTCGCTACCTGGCAGTTCTCCAAACCGCTATCCGGAGCCGGACTGCGTCTCTGCCACACCGCGGTCCCAGGCTCACGCTCAGGCCTGGTGCCCTGCCCACCCCCCAGAGCGCGTCTTTAGCGGGCACTTTGCCCCTGGCCAGTCTCAGGATCTGAGCAAATGGAAAGGAGCTATTAATATCTGTCCTGTAATTAAATACATTAAGCCAAATAACTAGAACTCAGGAGATAATGAACAGAAATGGATGGGAGAGGCAGAGGCAAAGAATGTCTGGAGCGTTTGACGATGAGGCACATTACCGCGGCGCCTGAATGTTCACAAGCGTTTACAAACGCAGTTGCACATGCAGCAGGATGCGTGGTGTCCTCCTGTACGTAAGGTTGTTGCTCTCATTGTACACAAGAAGCAAAAAAACCAGATTATTTTATTGACTCAAGTGCAGATTAACTAAAAAGCTGGGATTCCACATAGACTCTCTGCACCCTCCAGGCCAGCTGTTTCACCTGACCCGCCGTTCCTGTATCTAGATGCCTTGTGTGTTGTACACGATTTTCCTGTGCAAGGGGATCAGGAGCTGCCTTATAAACTCTCAGAATTCTAGGCTTTTTTTTTCCGAAAAGGTTAGAATAAAAAATGCAAAATATGGCTGTTTATGTATTGACACTTGCCATAAATGGTCTTGTTGAAAAGGAAAAATAGATATATGAAAATTCATTCTCCATGAATGGAAAATGTTAGCTACGGATACATTTAAAACACCCACGTGATTTCTAACAACATAAAATGATTAAAACAATGAATTCTGATAGGCTCTAAACTTTGAGACTCAGCTTTTGAAGGCCGTAAAAATATTTTGTTCAGGCAATGACTTGTTTACTCTGCATAGCAAAATCCAGACTCACAAACAGTAACCTGGTATGTCAGTCATCTCTTCCTTCCTAAGGCTGTGTGACAAATAGCCACGAACCTTCACTGCTAAGGGACAAAAAGCAATATTGTGCTTATCGTGGGACCCCAGCTAGACGTGCCCTGCCCAGGATCGTCACCAGCCTGAGATCGGCTGGCTATTGGCCAATTTTGGGTGCCATATCTGAGACACCTGTGAGGGTGCTCACCCCCCTCACTCTCCCAGAGCTAACTGTGTGCCCATAGTGGCGGCAGGTGTACAGCGGAGCAAGAAAAACATGCAAGGCCGTGAGCCAGGTCTTGGAACCACTCAGTGCTATTTGCCCCACATTCTATTATCCAAAGACAGACCCAGGGATCTAGATTCAAAGAGTGAGGAAATAAAAGGCACATGTCCACAGGAAACGCAGTAACTTGGCACTGTGCCTTCAGATGCGGGTGAAGAATTAGGCTTTCAGTGCAGCAAACGCATGACCTTTGGTCTCTAAATTGAGAAAGTATTCTTCCTGCACTCTGACGTACACCCACCCGAACACCGGTCATTACATTTTCGTTTGGGCATAAAATAAAAATGTAAATGAACATAAATGTATGAAAGTTGAACACTACTCACTTCCCACATTTTATAGTTCAAATGGGTATACATAATCTATTTTTTCTGATTATTAAAACTATGCCCCTTCATTATAGAACATTTGGGAAATTGTTTTCACAGTTTCCAGGTATCCTAAGTGTTATGGTTATGAGTATAAACAAAGGATACTCTAAAAATGTTCTGCACATGATTAAAAAAATGGAACTTTAACTTATATTGCACATTAAATTTAACATTTAAAAACTGGACAGAAATTGTTTGCTTAAATTCTGCCAAACATGTCTTAAAATATATGAGTACATAATCTAGTGACTCATTTACCATAAAAAGCCTGAATGTATGTATGTATGTGCCACAGTTGAAAATTCTCTTGAGAAATCAAATCATGGAATTACATGGGGAGCCAAGACTGTGTCCTACAATCAGCCAGGCTGCCACGTGTGTGGTGGGTTCTTTGCCGGAGACCATAATCATATAATTTAGTGATGTGGTTTGTAATGCTGAATTTTATAATTTGCTTATGGAAATGAATCGCATCTTCTATATGGAACCACAAAGAGCATCTGATACTTGGCATGCCATTTTAAGTAGGTAGAAACATTTTTAGAAAAGTAGCATAAAAAATAAATGCATTTATAATATGCAGTAAACAACAGAATCATATACATATTTTTGGCTTAGTTGCTGGTATTATTTTCTTCCAATTTTGGTAAGTCCACATTTAATGCCATAGGTGTGCTAATTATGTACTGCTTCTGAGAATGATTCTAAAGCTTTTTTTTTTTTACCCATTTTGATGCTTTCATAGTTATCATTTCTTCAAAGATGCTAAGCATAGTTGCACATTTGCAAATGGTACACTGAACAATAAACTGCTATTGTGTTTCCTGAAGCCCATTCTACAATTTATTTTAATATTCACAATTAAAAAATAATGTCTTTTTAATTTTCTATTTATCTAGTTGTATCCTAATTAGAGGAAAAATATGATTATTAACTAAGGTTATAGAAACAGTAAATGAACTGATTTCTTTGGACAGATAAAACAGTGAACAAACTAGGTGAATGGATATTAGTCCCAAAATATTTTGGAATAACCCTTCATTTTCCATTTAAAACACAGTTTGCTTTCATAGGCAGGAAGGTGGCTGGCGAAGCCACCTGTGGATGATGCAGAGTAGCTCAATAGTAACGGGTGTGCTGTGAAGATTAAATGAGTTAATGTGTGTAAACCTCTGGGGACAGAACTGGCAAGTGGTATACGTGGTACAAACATAAACTGTGGTGATACATTAAAATGTAAACACATACTACAAATGGTTTTTAATGTATATATTGAGACCCTGGTTTTCAACTTAACATTTTGTCAATTCTGCTTTTTATTGTGGGATTTTATTACCACGAAATGATATGTTGTCCTTTTTATAGTAATAATTTTGGGGCCATATGGTTGAATTAAAATCTTTCAACACTGACTGGTCGCTTCAGTGGTGCGATTCCTCAAGCTTCCCCAGCGATACTATTTGCCAGGTGACTTTGTGGTCCCTCAAATTAAACCATTAGAGGCTCTTCCTTGTCCTTGACTCCAGCCCTGTGGAAGGGCTCGCTTTGGCCAGCACTGCCTCTTGGGGCAAAGAGGTTCCAGCTCCAGGTCGAGTCCTTGTGTGTCTGCCTTAGGACCTCGCGCCTCTGCCCTGTCCCGAGAGCTTGCACTGGCCCACTGGAGCAGAAGAGGGAAGACAGACAGATGGAGGAGGACCCGGTTGCCCATTGTGTGCTAAAGCTCAGCCAGCCCACCCCGTCCATGCGAGTGAGCCCAGCCCAGAACAGAAGGACCACCCAACCTTGCCCAGGCTGAATCCTTGGTCCTTCAACTCATGCACCAAGTAAACGCTTATTGTTTAAGGCCCCTGAATCTTGGGATGATTTGCATCGCAGCCTCATTGAAGCAAATGGATAAGTAAAAGAGTAGCTCAATAAAGAGCAAATATGTTTATAGCAATCAATGATACTTGTATAATAATCGTATTAACATTGTTTAGTTAGGGAACATAGGGACGAGAACATACAAGTATACCAGAAGCACATGTAACGTTTTATGCAGATAAGATTAAAAGCAGACAAGTCTAGGCAGGTTTTATAAACATTCATGCAGTCAAACCTGACTTCATGTGTGTGATTAGCTAAGCAGATTTAACACGTGATTAGGTAGAAAGATGTGCGTGGATAGGAACCTATGAAGCACATTAAATTGCTTTATTCTCTTCTAATATTTGAGAACATCATACTTTCAGGAGAAATGCTGCAAGTTTCCTCTTTGGAAGATGTATTAGGTATGCTTTGGCAAGGCTCAAGAATGAAAAAAGAAGAAAAAGTATCAAGTACCATACTCAATTTTTCTAAATTTGTTCAGAGTTATTTTATTCATTCCAAGAAGAGGAGAAAAGAAAAAGATAAAGAAATATAACCGTCTTAGCCCCACATCTTCCACTTGATTGATAAACTAAATTTCCTATTTGAGTTACTTCTGAAAAATGTTAACTAAATAACACTGCCGCCTGATTAGCTACGACTAATCGTTCAACGAAAGTCAGGCCTACTGACCGTTTTTTCTGGTGAATCTTCCATGAATTGGATTATGATCTTTTAGAAAACCTCATTTTTAAACAGAATTTCTGCTTCTTGATGAACCAGCCAGTCAATGAGATTGGAAATTTTTTTTCTAAGCTAGGAAAAAATTTCTCGCCTATGAGTGCCACTTGCTGACAGGTAACATTCATTAAGATAAGTATGAATTAAAGGCAACTAAAAGTTGTCTGACCAGCTCTGTTACAGAAAAAACCAGTGAAATATTTTATTCCTGAATAGAAACTCAGAGTCCATATCATGTCCTTTTGTTCATGTAAGAGCAATCTTAGAGAAAAGGGTAAAATGATTTTCTTATCATGACACTCTCTGCAGATGAGCTCCAGGCACTTTTATCACAAAGTAAACCTCCAGCACTAATGAAAATATGAAGAACCCAGTATCTTCCCTTCTGTAAGTTCTCAGTACCACATGGTGGCAAACATACTTCTTTTGATTATAAACTAAATAATCATTTCTTAACTAAAGTTTCACACCTTATGTTAAGGCAGTTGCCATACTTTATTTATGGTTATAGAACTACAGCCATAGTTTGTTGAGAAACTCAGATGTGGCTACATCAAATAAATCGGATATCAGATGTGGATGTAAAAAAAGGGAAACACTCTGGGCCATACGAGAACCAGGAAAATTGCTTCTTAAAATGGAATAATTACAGGATCTTTATATTAACAATTGGTATATTAATATGAAATGACCTATTAATCTGCTCTTTATGGTTTTTGTATTGAGATGCATAGTACAAGAGGGGAAGTCCAAACCCCCCAAATCTCTGAGGATTAGCTGATCTCTTGGTGCCTGATTTTTTTCTTTCCTAGGCGGTAGCTGTAGCAGGTGCCCAAATCCCCAGCAACTCCCTTTTTGAATTTGCCTCAAAATAGTCTGGATTCTTGAAGACCAAATTCTTCATCTTCACGATGAGCTTGTCAGAGTCTCCTGGGCCTTAAAGTAGGCAAGCGCATAGTCCTCGAACCAATTTCATGGTACAGCCTCTTCCAGAGCAAGGCGTTCCCCAGAGTAGAAAATGTGTCACAAACTACCTGACATCAACGCATTTTGTGCAGCTGACGGACTCAGACATGTCTAATTCCAACACTCTGCCCAGGAGTCCCACCGATACATGATTTGTATTGACTTTCATTTTGCAAAAAATATTTAATTGCAATATAACAAAAAAAGTCTTGTTATCTCCTTGCTTGTTAAAATAATCAATTAAAAATCCATATCAAAGAAGAGATGAATTTCCGATAAAAGCAAACTCCAGAAACCAATGTCTTATTTTTATGCAAACAATCATATAATTTAGTTCAATCCAGAAAAAATGTAAAGTTTTCTTTTTTTCCTGTTTTTCAACTTTGACAAACTATTCCTAAAACTCATATGAAAAACAAAATATATAGAATTAGCCGGAAAATTTTTCTGACAAATAAAATTAGTGAAAGTATAGTAACAGGATGATAGATAAAAACTTGTTATAAAGAGACTATGATTAAAAGAATTTGGTACTAGAGAATGAATAGATACACAAAGAGAGTCCACAAGTAGATATAAATGTGTTATAAAAAAAACTGCATTCGGTAGGGAAAAGACTGACCATTCAAACAATGGCATTTCTACATTTGCAAAGTACATAAAAATTAAAGTAAGAGTATTATATCACTTCTCTTGATAGGAAATTTTTAGATGAGTATAGGATTAAAAATAAAATAAAAAAACAAAATAATATGTAAAATACAGATGTACAATTATATTATTATATTAACAAGTTTATAAAGCTTTTAGTATTGCCTTTAAATATTTTGCCATGTGTACTGAATTTGCTACTTACTGGATAAACGATTTTCAAGTGTAAATCCATTTTAGTAAGCATTGAGTATGCTGTAGTATATTTATTTTCTTATTTTTAGTGACATAATGTTAGTAATATTTTCCTTAAACACAGCCACTTTTACCAAAGCTCATAGACAGGATAATGTTAGAGACGGTTTTTCTAAGAAGTGATATTAATATTTATAATACTTGATACTATAACATTTCTATGTAACTATTATATAACACTTGATAATGTATCTAAAAAAGAAAGCTTTGACTCTCATTTTACTTCCTTAATATTGATATTAGAAGATGTTTTATTATTTTTGTACCCATGTCTTTTGGGACATGTTTCTATTATTGGAAATAAAGAAGAATAAAGTTAATGACATTATGGGCTATCTACATTCTTTCTGGAGAACTGAAATATGCTCATATTTAGGATTTATACAGATAACACGTGACTAAAATAGACACGCTAAGAGTTTTTACTATGTTGTCTATTGCCTTTTAAAAAGTTAGGCCCACATACCTTTGCTGCTTTGACGTTTTGCTGGTAACTCAGAGCACACAGGAATCATCAGTGGGGCCTGAGAAGGAAAGGAATAAGGAGAGAAAAGGAAGGAGCCTGATCCAGGCATCCCATTTTAACAAAAGCTGTTGCTGCTGTTTCATATGACAATTTCCATAAATTTCTATATTTTTAGACAAAAAGTCTTGGTGAAAGCTGAGTTTACTTTAATCTCGTGGTAGGTAGGCCTTGTAGTATGTTCCCTTTATTTTGAAAACTGCTGAAAGCAGTGTCTTTTTTTCACTAATATTCGAGGCTAACCACTAATATTATTCTTCTCAAACATGAGCACACACATACAACCACTCCAGTGCTAATAGTTTCTGGTTTTGTTCTTTCTACCTCACTGTCTAACAACCAATAAAAACATGAAGAGAAAATCTATAGAATGACAACTTTTGTGTTAAATTGTGATCCTGGGCTAATTCATTGACAAATTGCTCATTTGCTACCTAATTTAATTTTGTTAAAGTAATGACATTAGTCAGTACAATCAGTGACTACTAAAGGCTAAACTCTAGTAAGGGTTAAAATATTCAGGGTAAAAGTAAAATTTAAGAATTGGAAATCTATTCAAAGAGAAAGATTAAACAATAATTTACAATGATATGCCCATGTGTTTTTAGTGGATTGACATTCAAATATTAAAAAAACTCTCAAAATTTTTTCTAATACATACTCATTTCTATCATATAGCGAAACATTTGGCAGAAAGACAAGTTTATATTCCCCTGATATTCTTCTCAATTAATCATTGTTAGACAATTAATCACCTCTAACTCCAGCATAATTTCAAACTTTCACTATTCACTGAAGATTTCTGAATTTTCCCTTATTTTATATGTAGCTTTGTACAGTGAAAATAAGTTCAACATATTGGTAGGGAGGAAATAAAACTGTGTTTGTTTACAGATGACATAAATGACATGTAGAAAATCTAAAATAAGTGAAAAAAATCTCTTGGAACCACTAAGCAATCAATGATAACAAAGTTGCAGGATACAAGGTTAATGTACAAAAGTTAATCCTTTACACCAGCAAAGAACAGGTGGAATTTCAAATTAAAAATGTACTGCTACTTAATTAGCACCCTCTAAAATAAGATGATATATAAATCTAAAAAATATAAAATATCTATATTAGGAAAAGTACAAAACATTGACAAAATGAAGAAGAACTCAATGAATGGAAAGATACTCCATGTCCACAGAGAGGAACACTCAATAATGTCAAGACTTCAATTCTTCCCAACTTGATCTGTAGACTCAACACAATCCAATCAAAATCCAAGCAGGTTATTTTGTGGATATCACCAAATGCATTCTGAAGTTTATAGGGAGAGGGAGAAGACCCAGAACAGCCAATACAGTGTTTACGAAGGAAAACGAAGTTGGAGGCCTGGCACTATCTGTCTTCAAGACCCACTATAAAGCTGCAGTAATCAACACAGTGAGGTCCTGGTGCATTGGATACTAACGAAGTTGTAGTAATTATACTGTGGTACCTTGTGACTTTACAAGGCCACAGTAATTGAAACATTGTGGTATCACCATCTCCAGATAGAAAGTGAAATTGCACAGCCACTTTGAAAAACACTCTTGCAGGTTCTTAAACAGCTAAAGATACACCCACTACAGGACCTGGTGGTTCTGCTCATGTGTGCTTACCTAACAGCGGCAACTGTCTTCCACAGCACAGAATCAAGAGAGATCCATCCACCCGTGTTCTTTCGGTTCCCGGCTGTGCTGGAATCCGGGGGCATGGGTGGTACCACTGGGTTGTCAAGTCTGCTGGGATAGCACTTCTGAAACACAGAGCTGTGGAAGATTTGGGGATGCCCTTTTTGCTAGCTGTCCTGCCCAGATCCACCCCGCAGAGTGAGAGCTGGGGTGGGAGACCAGACACTGTGGACACCTGACTGTCACCCAAGGCCTGGTGTGGACTCCCCCTTGGCAGAGCTGGGGGAGATGAAATCTGTCAGTGTCCATGGACTGCCAGACACGTCAGAAGCCCTTTTCTGCTACCTGGCTTGCAAACTTGCTGGAATAACACTTCCATAGCACGGAAAAATGGTGCAGTCTCCAGGTAAATGCCATGATGCTCCGTCTTCTTAAGAATTCTTGTAGATTTTTTTGGATGAACGATTCTCAATTTGTCGTAAGTCCACCAGTCAATCTCCAGAGACTTTAAATGCTTGTCATTGTCAAGTTTGTTTTGACCAGGTTAATAGATGCTTCCCTTGGGAGCAGGTGTCACTGAGCTCATCCCACGATGTTCCAGAAGTCCCCCAGCCCCTTCATTCAGTGTGTACATCATCAATACCTCCGTCCATCACCAGTTTACACTTTTGTGTTCTGTATTTTTATCTGAATCTTCTCTCTTTTCTCTGTATTGTTCTTATTGGTAATTTAGCCTGTTAATTTTTTGATGAACCAAATTTCAGTTTGGTTAATTTTTCTCTATGTCCTTTTTGTTTTTCTTTCATTTATTTCTGTCATTATCTTTATTATACCATTTCTTCTCATTTTATGAAGTTTGCTTTTTTTCCAAAATACTGATTTCAGGAGTAGTTTTTTTCCCCCTTGTTTCATTATCATTCAAACTAAGTATCTATTGGTTTTTTTAATAGACCCCTTTGAACCCATACTTTCTTTGTAATAATATTTCACATAAATAATATAATGTTTTTCAATAAAAAATCTATTAAAGATAATAAAAGAAAACACAAATAAAAAATACTTCCTTTTACACTTTGCATTCACAATTGCTAATCTCCCAGGTGCTAAACCTCTGTCTTACCTGTATAATTCTGCTCAGAAATATTTAATAAATCTTTGGTATCTGACAAAAGCTAAAAGTATGGGCATTTCATAGAAGTTTACCTGGTGTGTCTCCAAAACTGTGAAGGCTTTCTGAGCTCATAGGATAGATATGCAATGCTGTATTACTACACTTAACTAAATGTTCTGAACAATTTATTATTACACTTAACTTTCCACTATTAGTTGATTTTCTTAAGTGATTTTAGGGGGATTTCTCTGGATTCTTTCTTTCTTTTACATAGATTTGATTCTAATCAATACTTTTATAAGTGGGATTGAAGATTAGAATTATGTTGATGTGAACAGGAGTAAATGATCTCTTCCATTTATTTGAATGGGCCAGATTTTTGTGGTTTCTAACAGAAGTAATGTCTATTTTAGAGAATATCTCAAGTTAGTCTAATTTCATTGACTTAACATTTAATTTGAAGTAGATGAATTTTATGCTATTGCATTTAGTTCACCCAGCCTTAATATTTCAGCTTAGATAAGCAATGCTATATGGCAGCAAATTTGTAAATTTGCAATACAATAATTATGACCCCTCTCAAGGTTTGGTGCCAGCTGGCTGGTTATTTAGGTAAAACACTATAGTTTAGGGTCTGGGCCTCACTGTGCTGAGATAGTCACTAGAGAACCACATTTAACTTTCAAGGTTTCTTTCTGGAGGACAAACACCATCTACACGACAACAATCAGCCATTGTGCTAGGACTCAGTCAGCAGAGAGAGGGTGAAGGGGCCTCAAAATGATGGGGTATCGTGTGTCCGCACACATGACCTGTAGCTGTTGTAAGTCAACATGCGTAACAAGAATGTTCATTATACAGTGGTTTAAATGTTATCGTTGATTTAATAGTGCAAGAGGAAGAAATATACACACACACATATGTGTATATATATAATTTTGAGACTAAGACAAACTTGTTCAACCTAAACAATATCTTTATCCTCTTAAATCCCAGTTTTCTCAAAAGTGTTTACTGAAATCGCAGGTGAGAAATGATGCCTAACTCATTTAGTTGGAATTTTGAGAATGAATTAATGATTACTCCTCAGCGTTGCTCTTTGAGATCAGTCTGTTGATACATCACATTGATCAGCTCTGATTTGTTGGTTTAACTTAGATAAAAAAATTAGCCTTTTTTGCAATACATTATTGTGAAATTAATAAAGAAATAACATGATAGTCACTAAACACACTTGTATCTCAGTGAATGAACAAACTGACATAATTTCTTTCTTTGAGGGTAATAATTGACAGTGTTGCTGGTACTTAGGAAAGTATGAAATGCTTCTCCAAATTCTCCATTTCACTTAAATTATCTTTTCTACCAGTATTTAAATTTGTGAGGGAACAAAACCGAAATCTTCCACAGAATATCATTTCCTCAAACTCTACCCAAATTTGCCACAAGAAGGAACAGGAAAGCCATACATCCAACACAGCATCAGCGTGTCTAGGAGGCAGACCTGGCAACGCACATTAGCAGGTTAAATAAACACACTACACGGCCACATTTTTGTCCCTACAAAGACATATTGAACAGCGTTGCCCTTTAGGGTTTGTAGAGAACAGAACCGAGCTACTAAAAAATGGAAATTTATTCCTCAACATATTGCTGCTTAAATGGGGAATATTCTGATGTCTCTAAGGGTTTCCTGGATAATTTTAACAATTTATGACCCTAATACTTCGAGGCCACAAGACAATTTTCCCTTTTTTCCTTCTTTCAAGTAAGTTAGAATATGTCAACTTTTCTCTGACTGCCACATCTCTGTGTGATACAAGTTCTTGTCCCTTGACCTAATAAAAATCATGTCACATTATTTAGCAGTCTTTGCTATTATTTAGCCATAATCTGCTAACTAACACATTATAAAGACATATGACAATAAAGTTCAATAGTAAAGTCGCCATAAATGGCTATGAAATTTACTGACTTTTTAAAAATGCAAACATATTTATGTCGCATTTCTTTTGGTAATTCTCTACTCTCCTGTGTATGAAATGGCTGGCGCGGTGTTGATGAAATGTGCCCAGGGCGACAAGGGCAAAATCACTGTAGTAGCAACATATTCACGGTAATAGGAAAAGAATGTAGCGTCTGCACCAGAGGTAATAACACTGAGCCCTGTTAGCGTTCCTTATCCTTGGGCAGAGACATTGGTTCAGGTCAAGAGCATATGATTTCATGTATGTCATTTAATAATTTTAAAAACTGATCATAATAACTTAAATTTCTTTTACACCACTGTCTTTATTCATCGGGCTTTTTCCTCTGGAGCCTCTTTGCTGTGTCATATAAAGGTTCTGGGTGAAGATAATTTTGTTTAGCACGCACATCTAAAGATTCTGTTTCTTTCCTGAAAATAATGAAAGTATGCTATGTCTAATTTGTTCTTCCTATTATTAACTTACAAATAATGTCATTTGTAGCATTAATTAACATGCCCTTAATGAATGCATTACTAATTATACCTAATAAGTTTTAGGTTCTGTAGCAATAGGAATTTTAAATTCTATGGGCAAATTCTAGGAAAAAGTAATTTTAAAAGTAGAGAAATACTAGTCTCCATTTACCCAGAAATAACTTTTAAAAAACTTAAAAGGCATGTTATGCTTTTAGCTGATCTCTGAATATGACAGTGAACTCTCTTTGATAGACATAAAGTTTAAGAATTCTTGGTGTGCAGGAAGACCTAGCAAATTATTACCACGCAGGGACAAGACGATGTCAGTAGCTTTGCAAAGCATAGACATCCCCCTTGGAGCAAACAGGGCAGGCCCCCACTCACCCGCTGCCATCACAGAGACTCGCAGAATAACATGTGAAGTTGCTGCATCTCTGGCTGACTCCCCCTCCTCACTGCTGCCTCAGCCCCAGACCACCATGGCATTCAAAATGAGCACATCATGTCCCTGCCCCAGTTCCCTTCGAGCTATTCCTTGTACCAAGGTCATCTGCCAAAAATCCTTCACAATCAGAAGGCACAGTGGAGACATGAGATTGAGGGCTTGGTTTGCCAAAAAGCTGAGATAGTAAATAGTTTAGCAGATTTTATCAGCTTTTCATATATCTTCATTCATCAACAAATTGTAGGAAAAAAAAAAACGAATGCTTGCTGCATAAATGCAAAAGAAACCAATGAAGGTCACATAAATTCAGAGAGTCAGTGACTAATCAGAGCAGAAAAATACCATTTGCCTTCCTGTGTGTGGCCATTTTCATCAATCAAGGTTTCTTGAGCACTCAGTTTGGTACTTCTAAAAAAGACTTTTCCTCTTAATAAATGTATCTGTGCCCAAAACCAGTCACTTGGCAAACTTATCCCCTCGCTCCCATCCACGGCTGACTCCCATCTCACTGCGTCTGGGCTGGAGAAAGGGAGGAGACGTCTCACACTTGATAAGACCGACTCCATTTAATTTATTAGTAGGATAAATGGTTTGACACATGAGAAAAGGCTGGACTACAGTGTGAGGGGGTGAGGTTTATGATGAGAAGCCTCTTCCTCTTGTATTCTAACAGTGGGAAAAATATTTTAGCAAATAACCTCACTCTGGGCATGTGGAGGAGACCTCATTTGTACCTACGAGGTGTGACGCTACCTTAAATGTGCATCCTCTCCTCTAGTTCTGGCAGTTCTCGGGGTCAGCTCTGGAGGTTACGCATCTCCAGTTGCGGGAACTCAGCAGGGCTGACCCTGTGTTCTGGCCCCGGCTGTGCCTGGACCTTCTCTCTGTGGCCCTGTGAACACTGGCTCTGTCCACCCCCCACTTTCTGCGCTTTGAGGATTTGTAGCATAGAGTTACCACTCTAATTCTGAGCTTCTCCCATCCCCGCCTTTTCTTCTCTGACCCAGTGATGGTGTGAACTATCTCATGTTGGTCGCACAAGCCCTCCAAAGAAGGCCATCCTCCATACAAACTTGGCTCTGATTTTGGAGAACTGGGCTCCAGAGCACAAGAATTCCAAGTGTCAGCATCACGTGCTCACTCGGCTCAGCTGGAAAATCAACAACAGTAGCAGGATTTCAGCTTTTCCTCCCTTCAAAATCCATGTTCCTTCCTTTCTGCTGCCTTTGGAGGAAGAAAAACGGGAAGAATCAAGCCTATAGCCGAGGCATAATGATTCCAGCATCCGTGCCCTCTGCCACCCCTCTGGCCTTCCTGTCTTGGCCACGTGGGGCCAAACTAGGGGACGCACAGAGCTGCATTTAGTTGGGTGCAGCCACAGCAGAGGCTGTGGTGGAAATGCCGCGGGAGCGTAGGCAGAGTTCCACCACCAGGGTCCCGATGGTCCACGCAGCGTGTTCGCATTTTACTCCAGGGAGGAAGGAAACTTCACGATGATTTTTAAAAAGCGATACCATCGAGTTTGAATGTTTTGAGCAGAGCGAACGGAAGCGTGTTGGAAACACGCAAAATTGAGCGAGGAGAAAGTTAGAGTCTGTTTCAGCCCCTAGGTGCTCAGCTGCAGCAAACTGGGGGAAGTGGATCGGAGAAGAAGGAAGATAGAGACGTGTGGCGAATGACTGGACCTCCTAAGGCAAGAGACAGGGGGACCTGACCCCAGATTTCTTCTTAAAATCTTTGTCGTGCAGTGTTTGATGCCTACAAAGCCAATATCCATCGTGCATATGAGTCGTAGCACACTATAGCAGAGTGCATAGCTCTGAATTCAGCGCACAGTCAGTCGGAACCCCACGCATTATTGCACCTCTCTCTGGATGGCTCAGTCCCATCGCAGCTCTTCTCCCCCAAATTCTGACCCGAATGTTGTGTTGGTCACTTGTTTTTCTGATCATTTTATTACACGTGTGTACCTCACTAATACACTGTCAGATTACATTTTCTCTTGAGGCATATAAAAACATTTCTGACTGTGTGTAGTCTTCTGAATTTTTACTTTCTGCTGAACATTTTCTTTGAAGATCCATCTATATTGCGTGTGGTTTTAGTTTATCTCCTTTGTTGTATAAAACTGACTAGTAGAAATACATATTACAAGTTACTTAGGTACTCTTTATTCATGAGCATCTACTTTGTGTACAGTTTTTTTTTCCTCTTATAAGCAGTACAGCCAGGGCTATCCTCACAAATATTTCCAGGTGCAGGTGTGCACACGTTTCCCTGGGACGCACGCCTAGCAGTGTAACTGCTGATCTGCAGGATATACAATTGTTTAACATTGCCAGGTAACATCAGATTATTTTCTAAAGTTGTTTTACCGATTTGAATTCTTAGGAACAGTGCACAAGAGCTCCATTTCATCCCTGTTTTTCACTAGTATTTTATATTATCATAATTCTTAAATATTGCCAAACCAGGGAGTGTGAAATGGAATTTCTTTTGAATCTCAATTTGCATATACCCCATTGTTACTCATTTTGTGCCTCTATCATATGTTGATAGATTGTTGAGCTGCTTCTTTTCCTATGAAAAATTATTCATCCTTTTGGTCCATTTGTCAGTTAAATCTTTTTACATGTTATCTTTCTCAGTCTGTTGTCTGTCTTTTCATTTTCCTTATGGTATTTATTTATTGATAAACAATAGTTCATTCGTTCATTTATTCCTTTCATTAACAAATGTTTGTTGACTGCTTGCTGGGTTCCGGTTACAGCACTGGGTGGCAGAGAAGAGGTGTTGCGCGAAACAGCAGTAGTGGAGTGCTGGGTGCACCCTGTGCCCTACCCAACGCCCTTCCCTTATCTCCTACCTGGGACATCAGGGCAGCAACCTCGAGGCTCCTGCTCCAGGCAGTGTGACCGAGTGCTGGGACCCTGCACCCAGGGTTCCTTTGACGCTAAGGTCTGGCGCACATCCAAGCCCGACCTGGCAGGGCAGCATCCCACAGGGGACCTGGATCCAGTGGATAAACTCTTCTCTCTTCAGTCCCTCAGGCAGAAAGTTCTGATTCACAGTTTATTGTCATCACAGTGGGTCCCAGATGAATGGAACTCGGTTCGTGCTGAGCGTGGCCATCTCAGTAGCACAATTGACATGGCTGTCCCTGTTCTCTGGAATTCTCTGGAACTTTCCCTTAAGTTGTACTCTGTGGATGCAAACCTTTGCCACAGGTTGTGCGTTCGGGAAGGTACCTCTGCTAAAGCAGTCCGTCTTCAGTCCGCTAGACGCAATGCGGCAGTGTCAGACCCAGCTGTTCACGCGCGCTTAGTGGCTTGGTTTATTGATCACAGTGACTGATTGTATTGGTCTTTGCTTTCAGCGCAGCTCCCCTTGTGAGGTTTGGTTGCTATCTTCTACCCTCCACTCTTGGTTCTGTCTTTAGCTTCTTCACACATTTCTGTAGGTGGAAATCTGGGGGGATTAGATTTCCTGTGAGTGTACCAATGTGTTTACAGTACATGTTTTACCGAGAATGAATTGCTGTTACCATAGGTGTGTCTTCTAAATAATCTAGTCTACCACACTAGTCATGCATTTTTGGCAAGTGATTAAATCTTTGTGCTTCAGTTTCCTCAATTGTAAAATAAAGAGAATAATTATATCCACACCCCAGTATGTACTATTTTGAGAATTAATTGTGTTTGTATATGTAAATCCCTGAAAACGGTGCTCGATATATAGTAAGAGCTAAGTAGGTACCAGCTATCCTTATTGTCATTCCTCTTATTCAATACCCATGGAATGAGTGACGGCTAAGTAGGCATCGTATTTGCACTGATAGCATATTTTCAATGAAGAGTTGTTGAGAAGTTTTATAGTGGCAAGAAGAATAAGCAATGGTAAAATAAATGTGTTAGAGGGTGTAAGTAATGTCATACGAAAGACTGCTCCTTTAAGTATATATAAAAATTCTTACAGTAACTGAACCAAATGTAAATTAGACAGCCCAAAAAATTTAAAAAAAAATTAGAAGGAGCATTTGAAAGCAAAGCTGTATTATTTAAATATTCTTGACAGTTTTCTCTTAAACATTCAATCTGGCATATGTTAGGCTATCAAATAATCTCTCAGATGAGTAAAGAAGCTGTACTCAGTATTGTCTATGAAAATTTCCAGGAGGAATTTCCCTGGGGAGGGTCTCTGAGCTTCCCTTTGGGGGGTGTAGCAAAGTTGAAGGAGGCAAGGATCCTAGTTCTGTCCGCCGTGGACTCCGGCTCTACACGCATGCGTGGCCCACGGCAGGTGTCCACAGAACACATCGAATTAGTGAGCAAACAAACGAGAGAGTCCCATGAAGTTGTGAGTTCCTGAAACTTATCTGTTGCTTTATATGAACAAATAAATATTGTGATAATCCACCAGCCTTTGATATTCCACCTCCTAAAAATGCCCCCAATGTGCACCCTCTGTCTGTATCTGTCTCTCTCTTTCACTCTGTCTCTTTCTCTAGCTCTGTCTCTGTGTCTCCCTTTGTTTCTCTCTCTCTCTCTCTTTCTCCATCTCTCTTTCTCTCTTTTTCTATCTGGGATTTGCGAGTCACCCATAAACAAGCAGTAGCATCATCCCCTCTGTTGATTCATCTGGTAACTTTAGAAAGCTTAGGCAAAGTTCCGAGCTGTCTAATACAAGCCTAGGAGACCAGTCTATCAAATTATGTCTAATTTGGTTTGGTCTTACTTTCCATGGACTAAGGGACACTTCAAAATCTGAGTTATCGTTGGCTATTTGATTTCTTCCTACCCACTGGCTGTGAATCATGTTTAGTTTTCTTCAAATGAAACCAGAAGCGTCATTCCACTGATTGTATCTAAGATTTTCAGATTCCAATTTAAAATAAAACTCTGATCAAATATTAGGTGAGTGACAATACATATCAAAAGGCTTTTTTAATTGTGAAGTCAAAATAATTGTCCTGATTGTTTCAGTTTTCGACAACTAGTTTGCTATTATGCAGACTTTGCCTGTGTCTGGGCATGACAGGAACAGACACGGCCACAAACTACAGAAGTGCCAGAAAAACCATTATCAGCTCTGGTGTTTTGCCACATGGAGGGCACGTCCACAATCAAAATCCTCTGCGGGACTAATGGATTCGCTCTTATCAAATGTGTAGATAAACTTTATGACCACAACTTTCTGCTTATCGCGCCCATTGTAATTCTTTGTACCGCATATATGAGTGACATTTGAATAGCTAAGGGTTTTCTTTGAAATTATTTTTCCATTAAGATCGGCAATCATTTGCAAACTGAATTCATTAAAACTTATTTTGAAAGAGAGTGGCTATATTAATGCAGAAATACTGACAAGAGCAGAATGTGTTTGAACCGGAGTACTTCTAAATTTCTTTTGAGAATTTTCAATAAAATTTATTTCAACTAGTTTCAGGTTAAAATTCAATCCTGCATTAAAATGCTAATCACTAATTTTATTTCTTTGGGGGTTAAGGTAATTACATGAAAAATACAGACAATCAGTACGAAAGATCATTTATCCCTTTGAGACACGACATAAAGGTACATGCAG
This sequence comes from Avahi laniger, assembly GCA_963575035.1. Classification (NCBI taxonomy): domain Eukaryota; kingdom Metazoa; phylum Chordata; class Mammalia; order Primates; family Indriidae; genus Avahi; species Avahi laniger. The sequence goes on from CAUYSK010118385.1 coordinate 61,810, forward strand.
TTTTGTTTGACATACCCCTGAATTTCATAGATTTTACTTTTTAGATGAATAGTAAAATAATGTAGGTATTTTGTTAAAATATATCAATATACTTTTTATATATTTTACCTTTTCTTTATTTCTGCTTACCAAAGAAATACAATCTTGTAGCTGGAAAAAAGATTATGTTTTATTAAAATGCTCATCTATTTTGCTATTTACTTGTTAAAACATGCATATTGATTTCCTAGTATTAATAATAAAATGTTTACTATTTTATTAGCATATTCACTTTTATATTTACAGAATTTTTGGTATAATTTTAACTCATTGCTTTAAATAAGATTAACACTTTATATTGTTAAAGTGCATTCTTAGAGTGAATGGATGTATTATGGTAGCTTCTAAATTTATCTCAGTTGGAACAATTCATGTTCTAAAATTCAAAGCTTAATTATACATTTGTAAATAGCCATTTATCAGAGATAGTCAAGTTTTTTAAAATATCCTCAAGTGTCCAGACGACAGGCTTAAATTCTATTATACAACCTATAGAGAGATGTCTTGTTTTTACAATGGGTTTCTCAATTTTAGGAAACCCCAAATCTCTGTTCAATAGATGCAATTTATTAAATGTCATGGACGGGGTCGTATGACCAGTAGCGTAAGCAAAGAATTCCTTAAGCACGGTCAGGAAGGCTGAGAGGTTAATGCGTGACATTCTGCATTGAAAGAAGCTATTACGAGGCGTGCTTTTCAATCAATGAGGTGTTATTATGAGCAATAGATCCCATTTTTTTTAATCAATGGACTTTTTTATTACATTTACTAAAAGATATTCTATGGAATTCATACAGGATATTCTTCACCAGGCTAAAGGTCAAATTTTCTTTTTCATTCATATTGTTTGGTGATGGCTAGTTTTATCCTTATTAAAATATACTTTTTACTTTTTCACGATCTTTGTGTCTAAAGATCTATAGAACACTGTGGTTTAAGAAATTCACTGAATATCCACTGTGTGGAAGGAAATGAACTAAGACTGTACGTTAAAATATGGTCAGACAATTCCAAACTCTCACGAACATCACAGGCAATAGGGACCACAAACACACTCATCCAATGATGATAAAAATGTGGGTCCTTTTACACCACAATTTGATGTTTTTCTGTGGAAATTAGGCATTTGTTGTCCTGGGAAAGGAGTGGGTAGGTGCAGTCTATGGGACACAGGAGACGTGGGGTGCACAAAAGCTTCTAGGGAAGGCAAAATTTGCCAGATTTTGCCAGGTACGAAGAGTGACACAAACATCCCAAGCAGAGCCCCAGAAAGAACGCAAAGGCTTAAGTCCTATTCATCTTGGTTTTCCAGGTCTGCAAGATTGATATCCTGTGTGTTCTTCTGACAATGCAATGGCTTTTCTCTGCCTAATCTCAAGATGCATAAAAGAATCTTAAAGTTATTAATTCATTCTTCAAACTGTTATTAAGCTGTGATTTTGGGCCTGGTGTTACCTTAGGTGTTGGGGATACATTAGTCATTGTACAGTAGTCATTGTTCTGAAGACATTTAAGACCCTTGGGGCAAACAAACAACTATAATGACAAATATATACAAAGTGATAAGTTGAATATTCACTCACCTCTTATTTAAATACATAAAATATATGTGCATATACAGTATTCTGTAATTCAATGAAGATATTTACATGTAATAATAAAACAAAGCATATATTTATCAGTAAAATATAAAGAGTATATCTCAGTGTTTAAGGATGTGAACTCTTAACCAGACTGCTTGGGTTTGTACCATAGCTTTAAAACTTACCCTCTATTTGACCTTGGGCATGTTACCTGATATTTTCTTGTTCTGAAATATGGGTGAACTAATTGTACACATCCCTACACACACACACACACACACACACACACACACACACACACGCACGCACGGAGTCATGAAGGCCATTAGTATAAATACATGGATGATTTTGCCACCAAAAACTCCTTGCCATTGTTTTTAATGCGATGTGTAATTATTATCAATTTCGTTATACTCTTTAACCTCCTGATGTACATCAATGTCCTTGCAGAAAGCAAACATAGAAAGTCCTCGCTGTCCCAGCTTTATAGGTAGACTATGAGACATGGGTATCAATGAAACTAAAATAAAAAGAAAAGCAAATGGAGGTATTTGGTTATAACATCTGATCATGTAATGTGTCAGTTATTGAACAAAATCAGCAATAAACTGAGAAACAATGTCGCACTGCCTACAGCATAGAAGGACCATGCAAATGATTGTATCATGAAGTTATGAAAAATGATCAAATATTGCCCCTTAGCAGCATGCAGACATAGTCTAATTGTCCAATCCTCTTAGGGCATTTTAAATAAATTCTGTGAAGATTTAACTCACTATAAACCCTAAGATTTAACTCACTAAAAACCCTATTGATATTAATGTATGTTGTCTTGAGATTTTCTCCAACTGTTTTGGAGATTCCTTTTAAAGTAGTGGCCATTCAGGATGCCAAAAAGAATGATATTGCAAAAATTATCTTTTGTAAAAAATTTCAACAGTGTGAGTGTAAAGGACAATACAGCTCATCATTCCAATTTAAAATATGAAGACACAGAAAAAAAATCAGGAGTGGGGTTTTGATTTATTCTCTCAAAGAGTTATCAAAGAGACCTTATAAACATTTCCCCAGATTATTCATTCATAAAGCAAAGCAAAGGCAACATATCCACATAAGCTGGTTCTGACATTAGAATAACAAAATAGAATTTAAAACAGGAGTCACACCATTCTAACAAAATACATTTGAATAGGTTTTATTATGTGGGCAGTGGGAGGCCAAGGAAAGGTTTAAAACAGAGGATGCTCCTCCTCTCTCTTTCTCTCTCTCTCTCTCTCTTTGTCTCTCTCTCTGTCTCTCTGTCTCTCTCTCTGTCTCTCTCTCTCTCTGTCTCTCTGTCTCTCTCTCTGTCTCTCTCTCTCTCTGTCTCTCTCTCTCTGTCTCTCTCTCTCTGTCTCTCTTTCTCTCTCTCTCTCTCTCTTTGTCTCTCTCTCTGTCTCTCTGTCTCTCTCTCTGTCTCTCTCTCTCTCTGTCTCTCTCTCTCTCTGTCTCTCTCTCTCTCTCTGTCTCTCTCTCTCTCTGTCTCTCTCTCTCTCTCTCTCTCTCTCTCATGCTATATCAATGTCCTCCCTTCCCTCCCCTCTCTGACAAGTAGGCTCTATGACAATCTAGGAATTGGTAATTGGGGACTGAAATAAGGGGATGGTCATCCACATTAGTTTTTATCCATAAAGAATATGTGGAAAATATAAGTAGAATTATTTTTTGCCTGTTGAATAAATGAGTCTTGATGTGGTTGGGAGAGTTTAGAGAAGTCAACAAAATCATATACACCCAAATTTGTCAAGTGGTAAAATGCTGCCGTGAAACAAGTGTGTTTTTAAATCAGAAAGACGTTTTGTCTCCAGAACCGGGACTGGTGTTCCCCATTTAAGTAGCCATGACCTTTTGGGTTCCTGGGATAGTTTAAAGGAACCCAAAGATAATGGGTTTCATTAAACGACCTTCCGTTGTGCCATGAGAAAAACAGATGAAAAATTCTTTAAAATATTATTACAAAATTTAAGCATCGTATGTAAAAAGGATAATACATCATGACCAAATATTGTTTACCATGGAATACAAGCCTTTTTAAATTCTTGAAAATCAATGAATTAAATGTACCATGTCAATAGAGTAAAGAAGAAAAGGCACATAATCATCTCAATTGATGTCAAAAAGGCATTTGACAAAATTCAACATCCACTTATGATAAAAACTCTCAGCAAACTAGAAGTGTCCTTATCATGAGAAAGGACATCAACAAGTAACCTGATTTAGCATCATACCCAGTGAATGACTTCATTCTTGAAGGTTTACTTTCTAAGATTCAAAAAAGTCAAGAATGAGGTCTTTCACTGTTCCTATTCAACATGGTATTGGAAGTCCTAGCCAATGAAACAAGGCAAGAAAAATGAATAAAAGCCACAAGAATTATAAAGGAAGAATTAAAAGGTATTTATCTTTGTAGATAAGATAGTTTTGTATGATCTCAAAGAATCTACATAAATGCCTCCAGAAATAATAATCTGATTTTGCATAATTGCACAATACAAAGTCAAATAAAACTAAAATGTATTTCTATATATTATTAATAATTTGGAATCGAAATTAAAGCAAAGTACTATATACCATAACACCATTTAAAAAAAAAACAAATACTTTGAGATAAATCTCATAAAATACTTGTGAAAGCTGAGTTATGGAGGAGAACAATCTACATTCTGAGGCCATAACAGGACACACAAAGACCATACCATGAACATTAAAATAAGCAGAGTATGGTTCAACTTAGAGGAGAACCACAGCAGAAATACAGTTATTTAGCAACTAATAAGCATTCACCAAATTAGTGACTGTTCTTTATCACTGCACCCTGTGGTTTGAACCCACCAACCAGCATGTGTTGACTTGATCCCCAAGGGAACAGGGTGCGGCGAGTGGGTTAATGTCATCGCTGTAGGAGTGCGTTTGTCGTAGCAGAGGCGTTTGGCCCTCTTGTTCTCTCTCTGTCTCTGTGTCTCTCTCTTTCTCTGTCTCCATCTCTCTTGCCCTTTCACCTTCCACCATGGGGTGACACAGTACAAAAGCCCTCGAACTTGCTGGTGTCTTGACATCGGACTTGCCAGCTGCCAGGACTGTGAGAAAAGCTTGTCTTTGTAAGGTGTCCAGTCTCTGGAATTCTGCCACAGCAGCGCAGCAGACAGAGACACGGCAGGTTTTCAAACAGATGTCAGATGGTCAACATTAGAGCAGAATGTGGCGTAGAGACGCCCTGTGTTTGGTGAGAGATCAGAGTGGGTCTTAAATTCCTTATAACTCTATTTTCTTTCTTCTCTAATCCTCTTTTGTTAAAATAAAAAGCAGTTTCTTGAAACTCTCCAATAGAAATGTTTTTCTGTACTGTGAAATATAGTAAAATGTGCTATGCAGTATATTTTTTGTGATATATGATTAACTCATTCCAATTGTCCTTCCATGTAATTATTACAAATTCTGAAGGTTTATAAATATTAGATTTGGAATGATTTTAATGAACTAAGTTATTGTTCCTATAATAATATCTATTAATGTGGAGCTTAGCATTTGACAATCTCAACTGTCCACATTGCTGAGAGTTGCTTAACCTGTGCAGTGTTCTAGTCACTGCTGTGGGGTACTAGCTCAGCTCACCTTGCAACAACACCCTGATGGTATGTGATATGGTCCTCTCCAATGGAGAGGTGAGGAAACTTGGACTATTGCATGGTTATTAGTAATCACAAAAGGAAAGCGGTCACTGCTATTTGACATCTGTAAAAAGTGGGTTCCCCTCCCTCACCTTCCTGGTGTCCAAGGACGGAGACTGCTGGAAAAGGCCGGATCATTTCAGAGCACTGTCAGGAAGGGCATCCACTCCTCCTTCCCAGTGCGCAAATGTTGGCGTGTTTCTGCCAAATGCCCCGAAGGCTCCTGGAGCGCACCGGCCATGGCAAGTGCCATCTGTGCCGGGCGTCCCCAGCATCTGCCGCCGTCTCTCTTGGTTCCCCCTCAACTTTCCAGCTTTCCCAAATCGCTACAAAAACTGATGTATGAAATCCGTCTGATTTTTATATTTGCTCAAAGAACAGTTGAAAAGCAGCTGAAGTATTTGACCTTGGAAAACTCCAAGAGCGCAAAAGCGAATGCAATTTGAGGCGGGGGATTATGGCAGTGGCACGCGAAGGCTGAGGTCATTGCAAACTGTGGCTTGGTGCATGCGGCAACTCCTCTGTCCTTTCAGTATTAGAGGTTCTGCGAGTGAATCCACAGCTGGCTGCAGAGAAAAGGACCCTGTCGGTGCTCCGACTCTTGTCCTGCTGGGGGTCTCTCAATTGCCAAGTGCGCTTTACCTCGTGGGGGTCTGGAAGGCTCTCCCCACAGCCCAGTCTCCCTGAATAATGCATGGTGGGTAGTGCGCCTGTAAAATGCTCACAATGTTTGGAAATATATTTCTACTTTTAGCTACGATGTTTTCTTTCTTAGCTTCTCCCTCCTCCTCTGCCTCCTTCATCCTCTTCTGAGAGTTTCCTGTAACTTGGTAACTCTGAGAAGAGAGACCCCTATATTTTCCTCTCCTTTTTCTTTATGATGGTGCAGATTTATTACCCTATTATCCTCTGACTTCAGTCTTCCTTGGCAATCCTCTTCGCCTTTCCTTATGTGGCAGCCCTTCTTGTCATTTTGATTATTTCAATTATTTCTCTCTTGAGCCATCTCATATTTTTCATGAATTGGCATCATCAAATAGCCCTGGGAGGCTTGACCCTTAGGACACCCTCGGCCATTTATTCAACTTAAAATATGTATCGGGGTCCGCATCCAGTGTCGGGGATGCGGGAGGAGAGGAAGGCAGAGAGAGGCTCCTTCCTGCTTGCAGCAGATGCGGGGCAGGGAGGGTCCGGTCCCGCAGGCAGGGAATGTGTCAGGGCCACCCGCTGTCGTGGAATGTGGTGGGATTCAGGGGACCTCAGAGAGGAATGTGAGCCTCTGCGACCACAGGACCAGATAGAAATGGAAGAAGGGACAGCTGCTTAATGTTTCCATTCTTTCAGGAACAAGAGCGATCCATTAGACATAAGTGAAAGCAATACAAATAAGGAAGGCTAGTTTGCTGTGAGCCTGTTAGCCTGCCCTGGCACCTCGAGGGCTCACGGGTGCTCCCAGGCTGCGCTTCTCTCTTGACTGTGCGTAACAGGTCACGCGTGTCTAGACAGTGTCTCCCCAGCCCATATTTGGTGTCACTACCTGGAGGGTCCAGGGACAGGGACCCCTGGCATCTGGGGGTGAAAATCAGAGGAACAGCAGCACCCTCAGCACCCTGCTGCTTCCCGGAGCTGCTCAAGCTCTGACATCACCAGGAGTGTGCGCGGGTCAGAGTGAGGCTCAGGTGTGAGTCAGTCTCTGTGCCCTCATGGAGCCGAGGGCTGGTGCAGAAGCCTGCAGCAGAGAATTAGCGGAGCTAACTCTAGCAGAGCACCCTCTGTCAAGCTGGATCCCAAAGCCTGCCTCCTCCAGGAAGCCTGCTTCAAGTTCTCTAATTATTCTATATCCCCTCTGAATCTCCAATTCTTGTTTATACCACTTTCACATAATTTATCACATTACTTATATGCTAATGTTTTCTATTAGTTTGGAAACTCATCGAATATAGGAATCTGCATTACTTATTTTTCCATTTATTGCAGCAGCTACTTAATGTACTTGCGTAGTCAGAATCCTACTTAGCTATCATCTACCTATCCATCCATCTAAAGAAGATATTTCTTTCTATATTTTTATTGCAACTTTCCTAATGACATCCATGTGATTTGAATTTTTAAGGCAAAGTTACACATCAGACTAATATCTGCAGAGAATTTTCTAGTTAATTAGTACTTAATTTTTGCTTTTTTCCAAATGCTCACATGTCACCATTTTTTACTGGTGTTACCGCGGACTGTTACCTTCCACATTCTCATCCTCAAACTTCAGTGGCCCCTCTGGGGACAGCACCTGAGTGAGTGCTCCCTCCAATCCTGGAGGCCCGGCTTTATATTCACTGGATACTTAGTTTTATTTTTATTTATGTAGGTTTGGCGCTTTGCATAGCTTTTTAAAAAAATTGTTTCTGCACTCCTTTTGGATTCATTTAGTAATTTTCTCCTCATCATTTCTCCTGTGCTAATTTTGAATGTGGCTACTTTATTTTAGTTTGCATTTTATTCATATTCATACATATATTTAAGTTTGAAATTTGATACAAGGAAATTAAGAGCACTTCCACACTATCACATCTTCCCAAGTTGTATTAATTGGGCATATTTTTTAATCCTAAAGGACCTCAGCAACTTTTAAAAATACTTAAGCAATATTTGTTTAAATTTCCCCAAATATTATTAATACCACCCCTTTGTTCATCAGTGCTTCTCACACCTCGCACTTAGCTTCTGTGATTTCCTTTTTCCCACTTCCCGAAATACGTATTTAGAAATTCCTTTAGTTTGGACCCAGTGACTGCAAAATCAGGTTTTGGTTGGTTGGTTGTTTGGTTTGATTAACTGATGTGCTGAGAAGCTTTCACTTTTTTCCTCATTCCTGAAACACGTTTTCTCTGGGCAGGTAGTTCTAAGGTGACATTTATTTTTCTCTCAATATATTGAAGGTATTCGTTGGTTTTGGCTTCCATCATTGTTGGAAAGTCAACATCAACACAAATTTATTGTATTTGTATTTCATCTGGTCCACCTAGTGGCTTTTATAGTATTTTGTTTTGCTTTGGTTTTGTTGTTCTTTACTTTCTCTGTGATGTGGTGGACTTTTTTATTTTTTTCAGCCTTAGTTGGGGTTCTTTGTGATTTCTGAATTTAAAGAATAATTTCTTTTATCAGTTTATACATACGTATCTCCCCTCAACATACACACAGATGTTAGCATTTTATATTTTGTTTCTTCTATTTTGTCTCTCTTTTCGTTTTAGGATTCCAATTCCATACGTAGTAATTCCTTTCAGACTAGAATTCTTGTCCTTTAGCTTCTCCAAAATATTTTCCAAATTTTCCCCTATGTGTTACATTTTGGTTAATGTTGCTATAATTTTCTTCCAGTTTGCATATTCTCTCTTCAAACATGTCTAATCTATGGTTAAACTTATGCATTAAGTTTTTAATTTTAATTATTACATTTTCAATTTATATATGTTCCATTTCATACCTGAATTTTTTAAATATGTCTGCTGATTTTTTATTAGACTTTTGACCTTTACTTATATTTAAACTCTTCTTATTAAACATTTTTCACATACTATTTTATATTCTGTCCCGATAATCATAATATTTGCAAGCTTTTCAGTTTTGATCCTTTTTTATTGTTTCTTTGGCTTTTGTTTGTAGTGTACTGTTTTCATTTCATTACTGTGATCATTAACTGTGAGTTTACATGGCACGGAAGCTTTTCTGCACAAAGTTGTTGAGGTTAAAGGTGGGCTCTTATAGGAATTTCTCAATGGATTCTGCAAGGTCACTGTGTATCTTGTCCGTTGGGGTTTCTTAGTTAAATGCACAAGTGAGGTTTCATTTTAACCACCCAGGTGCTAAGAACGTAGGTTTCATGCTCACGGGAGGAGCTGCCTGTGTCTGTGAGTTGTCAGGGTGAAAGAGCTGCCTCTCAACTCAGTGGCAAAATTTGATTTTCACAGTTTTCCTTCCTGTTCTGTCAGAGAGCAGTAACTTTTGTTTCACCATGACACTTGGATGTGTCCATTGGAGTCCTGGTGTGTCATAAGGAGTCCTACCTGACTTCTCACTGGGGGGACGTTAGCCTTTGTCTCCTGTCTCTAGCTCCCCTTGAAGCTCTGAAAAACAGCGGTTAAATTTAGGTGGATTGAGAAATGTTTCAGGATAAAAGACAACCTTCAAGCTCTGCTGTTCTCTTTCCTCCTTGTTTCTACTCAATGTTGACCTCTACAGAATCGTCTTGGTATTGACACATAATTGGTGCAACAAAAATCATCTTAATGTGCATTTTATCCCTGACGGTCAGTTTCTAGTTGAAGAGTCCCTTTCCACGTCTAGTGGGCCACACAGCTGGACGCAGAATTCTAGATGCATGGCTGGGGGCAGCTGGTGGCTGGGGACACTGGAAGGTGCCTGCCAGTCCCTGCCGGGCTGCGGACTTCCACCTTCCACCCCAGCTGCTGCGACTGCAGCCAGAGGACAGGCCCAGCTCCAGCCTCCTTCAGAGACTGCCCGGCTGAGAGTGTCAGCTCTCTCTCAGACAGTCCAAGTCGGGGCTTGTCCATGCAGGGAAAACCAGGACCCTTGGCCTGTGCCTGGGGCCTCCGCCATGAGGGCATCAGAGGCCGGCTCTCCCCTTCCAGAGTGGGAACACTGAGCACACACCCAGGGAACACACCGCAGGCCAGTCTCCACCTTGCTGGAATCAACCACACCGGCTGGGACGACTTTGTGAGGCCCCCCACTGAGTCGGGAAGACTCAGTGGTGTCTGCTAACACCTCCCTTCCTAGCTAAGCAGTAAGGAGGAAGATCACGTTCTTTTCTCCTGTTTATAGCTGGAGAATCCTTTCTTTATCCTCAGCTTGGTTTGATTTACACTGACAATTGCTAATTTATGAGAAAACAGTCATATTCTAATCCCCTATTGCATCAAGTAGATTTTAAAATCTTCTTCTTCTTCTTCTTTTTATGAGCTGGGTGGAAAGCTCTAAGGACACAGCTTCTAAGATGCGGTGTCGCTTTGGAGTCAGGGTGGAAACTGTTTCATCTCAAACCGGCTTCCATGATAAAAGCTCATTGTCTGCACCTGGTGCAAGTCTACGAGAGAGCCAGCAGGAGCAATTCTGTCATTTGTATTCAAATGACATGTCCCCTCCCCGCCCATAGCTGGTCAGCACCCCTGGGGTGGCAACTAGGCGCAATTGCAAAGACACCAACACACCCGCTAATGCTGCTGCGCAAACGGCAGCGGCTTTGCAAATAATCACGTAGCATTTATTAATCCGGCACATGCACCCTGCCGCTCTCAAGGCACCTTTGTAGCATCATCACTAATTAGGATAATCAAATTTCTCCTTTATCTCCATTCTGTGATTACTAAGCCATTTTGTTAGGCTTACATTACTCATTCATTATTATGAAAAAATTTATTTCTTACAAACTTCAAACAACATCTTCCTTATCTTCAATAGCACATAGTCTATTAGGAAATAGATACCATTTTCCACACTGAATGAGCCTAATTCAGAAGGACGTTTCCAAATAATACCTCATCCGGCTCTGCGTTCAGTCTACCCATTTCAATGCTCCATTTGACTGGAATCTACAAAGTGGCGTAATCCGTCTTGAAAGTTAGAATAATTTTCCTCTTCTCCTTTGGAAAGGCCTTTTAATGGATATATTTATGTCTGAAAGTCACTTAGCACTTTTAAAATACTCCCTGCTAGTTAAGTGTTAGTTAACATTATCACGTATTTTTTTCTCATTGTGGCATCAGCGATAATGAACTTAAGTGATGACAGAGATTCCTTCCACCTTGTTTTAATTTTAATTATAAAATTTTAATGTTTTAATATGAGCCACCTTATGTTTTTGTTGTTCACTATTGTGCAGTATCGTGCAAGGCCTTGAATAGGTGATACTTGCCTCAGCTTCCCCCGGGGGGATTTTCCTTCTCGTTGGCCTCTCCTGCTCTCAGTCCCAACTGGCGGAGGAGTTTGTTGGACATTTTTCGAGCCTGCGTTTAATGTGCTCCCCATAGGATGTTCTGCACGAGGTTTTCAAGGCAACCGACTTGGCGGTTCACAAGTTGAATAGCTCTAAAGCTCACTTACCTGCCACCTCTGTGAACAAGGAAAATTATTTGGCAAGGAGTTCTCAGTCCCGTCATTCACCCATGGGGACACAGCTGGCACCCGCCTCTCTCAGTCTGTGTTCTGCTCTGGTGGTTTTGAGCCTGACACATCAAAGGCCTCTTGTTCTGAACTTGAGGTTTCTTCCACAGTTGGGTTCCCTCCAGAATTAGGAAGCTTTGGACCCGTTTGCTTTCAGTCAGTCCCTTGTACCAAGATGCATTCTGTGTTCTTTTTATAATGTGATTTCAGGGCCAGGCATGGTGGTTCTCACCTATATTCCTGACCTCTGGGAAGCCAAGGCGGGAGGAAGGCTTGGATCAGGAATTTGAGACCAGCCTGAGCAAGAGCGAGACACAGTCTACAGAAAATAGAAAAATTAGCTGTGCATGGTGGTGCACGCCTGCAGTCCCAGCTACTTGGGAGGCAGAGGCAGGAGGATCCCTTGAGCCCAGGAGTTTGAGATTGCTGTGAGCTGTGATGGTGCCACTGCACTCTAGCCAGGTGACGAGTGAGATCCTGTCTCTAAAAAAAATAAACGTAAGAAAAATGTGATTCCAATGCCTTGCTTATTTCTTTACCTCTTTGCAACTGAGATGTTACCTGGAGACCATCTGAAACAGGACATGGGAAGGCAGCATCAGGATTCAGTATTTTTGTTCATTTGAGAAGTCTTTCTGAGTGTCTGTTACTTTACATCTTTTTGAATCGTATTTCTTAATATCTGAGGTCCAAACACGTTCAGTATTACCAACCCTATCAGGCCCTTGCTGTCTGTGATCAGTTTGATTTCTTTTTGAGAAATTTTATTTTGTAATATTTTCTAGGAGAAACCAAACAACAGCCAACACACTAGAAAACTGGCCGTGTTCAGATGCTGGTTCATAAGTGCCGGCCCTGCAGTTGTGGGGTCTGCTCTCTCAGTGTACACAGGTGACAGCTTTTGTGCATGGCTTGAGCCCCCAACTTTGCTGGCTCCGATGTCGGGTGTTTTGCCTTTTCCATTCCCTTCCTGGTAAGGCCACACCATGTGTTTTAGGTTTTCTGTTACAGCGACACTCATCTTGGGAGAATGTCATGTATTATTCAAAGTAATCCTAGATATGTTCACAGACTAGTCCCCAAACCTCGGAGTTTTAAGGTCAGAGAAATTTAAATCTTCCTCCCCTGAAGTCAGAAACAAACATTCCTGGCTGTGAGTGACTCCTCCCCAGGGCCCTTCTGTCCTGTGTCTCCATCTCCAATAACCAGCACTCAGGGCTGCTTGGAGATCTTCACCGAATCAGCCAAGGGGCGACAAGCGTGTCCACAAGGCAAATTGCTTCTTACGCCCCTGGGCCTGAAAGGGGCAGACACTGTTTCCATCCATGTTCCCTCTGAGAGAACTACCCCTGACGACCACGCAGGTGTGTGGAGGGGGAGAAATGGACTTCCGAGGTGCAGAATCACTTCCCAGAAGCAACTCATCCACAGGGAAGGGAAGGAGAAATATTTGATGGGCAGCCGTATCTGCCAGGGCGCGTTCAAGAAAGCTCACCAAGAGAAAAGGAATGACGCAAGCAAAAATGTGGACCATTTCCTCAGTTGATTTGTTTTGTGTGTTATAAATGGAATAATTAGGTTGCAAAATAAGTTTCCCAGAGGTGTGTCCGAAGACAGAACCTAAACAGTCAGCTGTTGAGTTAAACGTCCATTAAAGTAAGCTATGACACGAGCAAAGGAACGCATAGATTATTGCTCCCATGGGCTGAATGCTTGTGCGCCCCCGACCACCAGGATCATGCGTTGAAACGCTAACCCATGGTGTGACAGAGTGAGCAGGGCCTTGGGACCATGAGGAACTCATGAGGACGGAGTCCTTGTGAAGGGATTAGAGTCCTTAGAGAAGGGGCCCCCGAGAGCTTTTTTGCCCTCTTTCCACCCATGAAGACATAGTGAGAAGTCAGCAGTCTGCAATGGGGAAGAGGGCCCTCGCCGGAACCCACTCTGCTGGCACTTTGATCCCAGACTTCCAGCTCCAGCGCTGTGAGAAACACCTTTGCTGTTTACAAGCTGTCCGGACTCTGACACCTTGTTATAGCAGCCCGGGCTGACTGAGACACTTGCCGTGTAACCTGGGGTCCCCAAAGCAGTCTTGAAATGGAATTTGATTTTTGTGTATGTACATCTTTTTTTCTGGGAGCAATCCCATTGATTTCTTTAAAAATCCCCAAATCCGATTCTCCCTGATTAAGTTCAAGTCTCAGCTCTGCTTCTCCCTGATTGCATAACTGCAAAAGAAGTTGCTTATTCTTTCTAAATATCTCATTTCTTATTTGCAAATTGAAGTTAATAACTGTATCACCTTCATGCCACGGTTGGGAGAATTGAGTGGATTAATATGTGTGAAGTCCTCAAAGCATGGGCCGATATACAGTATGTGCTCAGTAAATGCTGGCTGTTATGGCCGTTACAATGTAACCATGTCGATGCTGCTGGTGCTTGGGGTACGGGTGAGGAAAAAATTAAAGACAGGAGGCTACTGCCCCAGAGAGAACAGAACAGGAAGGACAGATGAGATATTAAAGTGGTCTGCAATTTTGTAGACGCCCTTAGTTGAAATACATTTGCAGCATTATGAAGTTGGTCTTTTTATAGCATCCGTTTTCTGGCAATTTGCATAACATTAACTATAATTATCACTGCGATTACTATTACAATGGCTATTATTGTTTGGCACTTTTCTAAGCTAATGAGTATCTGTCAGAGGAGGAGGCTGACAGTTCCTATTACTGCATTAACAGCTGGACCACAGTTTGAAATTCTAGCATTTATGAAAGGAATCTTTAAGGTGTTATTTTAACTTCTGTTGCCTGGAGCCAATCGTTGGACTCTGCATTGAGTCCAATTTTCTTTGCTATGTCAAAAGACCTACATCATGCTCTATGTAATGAGGCCCTGTCCAAAAGGACTTTTGTAACAGAAATGCCGACACCTGTCCATCAGGTAACACGTGGGGACCAAACCCTCAAAGGGTGGCTAATGGCCAACGACCTGGATTTTTAATTGTATTTAATTTTAATTAATTCTGTCAAAATTGCCACATGTAGCTTGTGGATGTAGGATTTGACAGCTCAGCTACGGTGCATGAAGTCTGCTGTAGGAAGGGGAGGTGGAGCAGTTTCCATGGATGAGAGTGAACGTGGGTCAGCAGCAGAGGGGAGTCATCGGTTACCATGTGCAGAGCAAGCTCACGTTGGGCGTGGCCAGGTGGGCAGCCTGTCCTGGTCTTGGTAAACCTGGGTTTACTTCCTCCTGTGGACACTCACTGATGTCATTGTTTCCCTGTCACATTTACACATCCGAGAATTCGGCTTGTTATTTACTATGACGGAATGGGTTAAAAGTGCCAGTTACTGAAAATGAGACACTGTTTACAGACATCTTGACAGGACTCAATTATATATTGTTTTAAAGGCCTGAAGATATAATTGAAGTTTGAGGAATTGGAAACACCTGAGAAATCCAACTAAGGAACTAGTGCACTTTCCTCATAACGATGTTGTTCTCCAAGTATTGCTGACAAGTTATATTACATGAAGGTGTGGCTTCCCCACCTGTCTTTACCACACCTTCTTTCACATATCTAAGAATGCTTCATTTCATTTCCTAACTCTCTGATTCTGGAAAAACACAAGTCTGCAATTTTGTAACCGGAACAGATTTGTTTGGAATTCTAGATGGCTGTGTTGGCTTTCGCCTTTTTTTTTTTTTTTATCATTTTAAAATCTTATGAAATTTCCCACAATGCCAGGACGAAGAAAAATGTCAAAGTGTGTTGAGAAAATCATAAAGGAGTCTGATTCCTGTGGGGATGTGTCCACACGTGAATCTGGGCAGAGAGGGGTGGAGAGAGAGGATGGGGTACAACTGGGGGTGCAGGGGAGGAGAGATGTGCACAGCCTGGAAGTCTGTTCGGATTTTGACGCGTATTCTGGAGCAATGGGGAGCCTGTGGCCTCTGTCCGGCATGGGAAAAAGGGCATCACTAGGTTTTCATCTGGGAGCTGAGCCCACCCACCCTGTGTGCGACTCCTCCCCCCAGGGAGAAGCTGCTGGTGGGGACAGGAGGAAGAGGTTAGTCCACGCAGGCCACCTGTCATTGGTGAGAGACAAGCTAGGGAGTGAGGACCTGGGGAGGGTGCCCTGGCTAGGGGGCCACGGACTCTCAGATGTGACTAAAGGAAATGAAGATGAAACACCTGGAGCTTGTGCGCTGGAATCCTGAAAACCGCCAACGAGGTTCTCAGGGTTTTGAACATTTGCATAGGACGTGCTAACTCACTGCCTCTTGTGCGGCTACTGCGTGTGACATTATTTTGAGAGTCATGACTTCATGAGAAGGGAGCAGAAATCCAATTTTTTTTTTTTGCCTGATAACTTCGTCCCATCAAAACCTGGAAGTTCATCCTAAGTGTTAGTGCCAGGCAGGCAGGAGCCTTCTCTCTAGTGGAAAAATCCGGACTGCTGCTCCGTGTGCCTCCTGCTCAAACTTTCGCAGCCTCCTCTGCCTTTCCCGTGCCCTTGAGATAATCCGCAGTGGAGTGCAGCACTCCCGATTCCTTCAGGAAATTGATTATTCTTTGATTTCACACTCTCTTGGCTTCCTCTCTAGTTAGAGTGATATTGGTTGAATTTTCCTGCCTTCCTGGCTTTTCGTTTCATAATTCCCATTTGCACAGATTTATAATACTGAGAAAGCCTCGGTGATATTTGGGAGTCTTTTGCAACAGCTCCTTTTGACAATATTAATGCAATGAAAATGGAAACGCAAATGTCCTCATTTTGAGTGGGTATTTATACTTTTGTTATTTGGTACAAGGAGTTGATGCCAGGATGTGAGCAATAAAATTACATGGAAATTGTTATTATGAATCATTGAATATTTAATGAGTTATAGAAATGAAACTGTCAAACACTGGCGCTGGGATGAAAAGCTGTGAAGGGAAATTGGTGAAACTGGAAACCCGAGACTACAATTCTGCCGACCCGACAGAAGCCCCCACAGCACCCTGAGAGTTTGCGAGTTCTCACCCTCGGAGGGAAGACTGCAACCTGCCGCACTGAAAACAGCAGTAGGAAGTTCCCTCTTGGGGTTTTTGTGGCCCGTCTTGTGGATTTGGGACTGGGGTGCAAGCCTAACAGTAGGGGTTAATTTTCCCGCTAATTTTCATTGAATCCCGTGCATGTGGTCAAAGTTAGGTGATGGGGCATAGTCGTCAACACCACCTCAAAGTGCTCTCTCTTCCTTCAGGATCAAATATTTCTGCAAATTGCAGAAAGAATATCTTAAATTCTTTGTTTCTGAAAATCCCATGTTCTTTCCTACATTTGACTGTGTACCTGGTGTTGAGTGACTTCCAGCTATCTCAGAATTGCAGCCCGAGTGTGCAGCGTCACTCTCGCAGCCAGAGAGTCAGACATTCCTGGCTACAAATGACCTTAGGGCCCCGGACCAGCACCCCTCACCTTCGTCCAGCCTGTGTACAGAGAGGCGGCCGGGGCTGGAGGGGCAGGGTGGTCGTCTTTGCCAGTTCAGGCTGCTATAAACACGGACTGGGGGGTTAAACAGCAGAAATGTGTTTCTCATCATTCTGGAGGCTGGAGGTCCAAGATCAAGGTGCCTGCAGGTTCTGCACCTGCTGGGGCAGCCTTCTGGTTTGCTGCTGCTCACGAGGAGGTGAGCAGGGAGGGAGGAAGTGGTGCTCTCCCTGGAGTCTCTTCTTAGAAGGAGGCAGATCCCACCCAGGGGCTGCCCCTCCCTCGTGACCTCATCTCCTCTCAAAGGCTCACCTTCTAATCCCATCCCCCTGGGGTTAAGGTGTCAACGTCTGAACTGGGGAGGACACAGACATGCAGCTCATAGCATTGGTCACCAAGTACTGAGTTGTCACTCGAGGCAGAGGGAGATTTTTTTCTCCCTCCTAAGATCCCAGGCAAGTGAGCAACTTTGCAAACAGACCATTTTCTGACCGCTCAACTGAGTTGATACACTATTTATACTGTCTTAGCTTCATAACGCACAACTCTGATACACTGTTTATACACCAAGTTTTGTAAGGTATAGCTTTTATCAGTTAGGTTAGCCTAGGTTTTGCTGCATAAACACACCAACCCCCAAATCTTAATGATTTAAAGAACCAGCTTTGCGTCCATATTGCAAATCCATGATGGGTCAGCTGGGGGCTTTGTTTATTGCAGCGTCTCAAGAACTCAAGCTGGCTGAGCAGCTACCATCTTAGACACTGAAGGTCACTTTGCCAGAAGGAACGAGAGCTCTGAAGGGCTTCAAGCCAGCCAGTAAATGCTTCATATTCAAAATGACATGCAATTATTTCTGCTCACAATTCGTTAGCGATGATTAATCACATGTACTTCCCAATCACAAGGGGTCAGAAAGTATAGCCGTGGCAGGGCTCAGGAAAGCTAAAATCTATAAATATGGCATTGGCAGCTATAAGCTATTCTATGTTGAAGAGTTTCAATAAAAATAAGAAAGTATAGTTTTGGGTGACTCTGGGCAAAGTGACCAGAGTATAAATGGAACAAAAAAATTACAACTTTTTAAAACACTAAAACAAGAATGTTGAAACTTGGAACAATACCCAGGTAGTCACAATGATTCAGGAAAATGAAGGACAGATGAAGGAACAAGTGTAAGTGTTGACATTTGTCCTGGGGACAAAGTGGCGGGGAGGGGAGAGAGAGAGGGGAAGGAGGTTGGGGAGGCTTCAAATACGTTCTTGGTGCAAAGTTGTCTGTTATCATTGACATTTGGTTACCAACCAATAGCTCACTGTTAGGATCATTAGTTTTATTTTTAAGACATAGCTCAGCACATTGTAATCATAGAGGAGAAGTATCTGACTCCTTTTGTCCCCTTTCTCCGGATGGTGAAAGGAGACGACTTTATACGGCAGAAGATCAGTTTTAGGGTGATAACTTTTGATTCAGAACACAGTTTCCTTTTCCTTATGAAAACGGGGCTTGGTCTAAGTCCCGTTACTTAGGAGGAGTCATGAAGTTCATGGGAAACCACTTCTCCAAGAAAACCTAACCCAGAGAGAAGCCGAACTCTTGAGGACGGGGTGTCTGCAGGGTGAGGGTGTTCCGTGTCCCCTGAGGTCCTCCTGCCGCCAGTGTCCTCAGAGCCTCCAGCGTGCTTGATACATCCCCAGAGCTCAGTGGGAAGATTGCTGGAAACCTTTTCTACGGGAGAAAGCTGACGCCAAGAAATATTAAGTATTTTGCTCAAGGCCAGATAGATAATTAGTGGCTGATCTTGGACTATTGATTTCCAGCCCAGGGGCTTTTCCCTGATCAAATATTAATAACAAATAGAGAATCACTCTTCACTTTTCTATTATTATTGTACTAAGCTTTTTCCCTCTGCCCCTTTGACATAGTTAAATAACTAATGATTTACTTCCAGACATCGAATCTTAGGGAAAATTCTCAGTTTCTTCAGCTGCACCTTGATATCCACCCACAATTCTTTCAAGCAGACACTGACGTTTTCCGGCTTCCTCAGCTCTGTGCCACCTGCTGCTTTGACCAGATGGCCATGGGGTCTGAGCGGGGGGTGGGGGGAGCGATTTAGCACATTTCCTGACGGAGTCCAAGGTTTCTTCTCTATTACCTTTCCCGTACATTCTGCTACTCCAGTTGTGCCGGCTCCTCCATGGACGCACCCCTACTGATCTCGACCCACCAACGGTGTCTCAGTCACAGTCCCTGTGCTCACATCGCACTGTGCCAGTGTGCGGGATTTTGCTGATTTTAGTTCTCGTCTTCTCTGCCCGGTGCCTGACGCTCCACACAGCACCCACAGCTCTTTCGCTGGGCACAGTCGCGTGGTCCAGCATATCCTGCAGGTCACCACTACTTAACCTGCTCAGGGCCGAACTTGCGGTTTTGTCCTCCATTGAAACGAATGCTGATTTTCTGATAACTTTGAAATGTTTGCAATGAGCAGTCATTGTTGATCTTCCTCAGAATAAATTCTCTATATAGATGTTTTGACCTCGCACCACAAGGGATGTAATTATTCAACTGAACATCCACGAGTGGACTTTACCAATGGTGCAGAAGGGTTTCTGAGGAGCACTGTTTGCGCTTTCAGGAGATATAGTTTACGGACTGGAGACAATCACATTTTCCCTCACCTTAGCCTTTCAGTTCTCAGACATTGGCAGCATTAAGCTCCTTAATGTAAGAATTTCCTCAGCCTATTCAAGTGGTTTAGTGGACGTGACCGTAGGACCACGGACGTGGCACTGTTGTCTACTGACAACAAGCGTCGTCACCTAGGAGAACTGAAGTGTGGGGCTTTGCTGACCTGCCAGAAGCCACTGCTAAGTCAAGTGACACCATCAGGGTGGAGATGAGGACGGTTTTAACAGTAAGGGATATCCAAAGTTGGGAGCGTCTTTAAACACCTTCGACAGCTTTAAGGCTGTTTCTATTTTCTTCTCCAGTGGAACTATTGGATCGTTCCCACGTGACCGATGTGCAGACAAAACACTTCTGCCAACAAGGAACAAAATCCACCAGGCCATGCGGGATGGGAGACTTCCTTCCAGGCCCTGCCGTGGGAAAGCACCGCAACGCGTGCCCCTGCTAGAGAGCTAGGAGCGAGAGACACCAACCTGTGCTTAATCCCAGAGTGGGGTCTGTGATGAACTATAGTGAAATTAGTGAAATTTAAACGAACTTTTAAGCCCTGCTCTTGGAGCAGGAGACTAGGCAAGTGGGCTGAGACTGGATGCAGGGGTTTGCAGATGGGTTGCAGGTGTTGAAGTGAACATCCCTTGGGCAGAAGCTAAGTAGAGGGCCCCTAACCACAAGCAAGA
This sequence comes from Avahi laniger, assembly GCA_963575035.1. Lineage (NCBI taxonomy): Eukaryota > Metazoa > Chordata > Mammalia > Primates > Indriidae > Avahi > Avahi laniger. The sequence continues at coordinate 82,164 of CAUYSK010118385.1, forward strand.
ACTGGCTTCAACCAGCCCATCAGCTGTCTCTGCCACCTCACATGAACTTTGGCTGATTACAATATCACTTACATTGAAACTTCTCTGCCCTTGAAATCACCATGACAGTTCCAAAACAACCATAAAAAGTATGAAAATGGGAGAGAACACAATTCTAGGAATTACTACCCAAATTCTTAGTAAAATCCAGCCCCTTAGCCTTGAATATTCCTCCCCCCAGTTAGTGAGACTTCAAAGGACCAGACTCACTTCCTCCCAGGGCAGCTGCTGTTTGTGCAGCCTGCCGTTCTCTCTCCAGACGGTACTTTCTCTTTCAATAAAAAGAAAAAAGAAAAGTTGTTGATGGCTTGGCTTACATGTGCATCCTGGATTTCTTTACTCCAGTGATCACCAAGAACTTGGAAAAGCCTCCCCTCAGAGGCTGCCTACACTGCCACACTTAGTACACACCTGCCCATGTGGGGTGAGCTGAAAAGCAGACTCATAACCCCAAATCTTAATTATTAATATAGTCAATATTCTAGTGAAAGCCGAATCATCCGTAGAGGTGTCTCAATTCGTCAGCACACATGTGAAGATGAAAGCTTCTCTAATAATCTATTTCAATTTGTCAAGATTCGAGTTTTTAAGGATTTTTTTTGAGTTAACTAAAAATAATATTAATAATAAGCTCAACTGGGATTAATTTCATAGAATTTATATTTTCAACCTTTTTAAATTAAAAATCTGGAAACAATAAAAAAAATCTCTGTTGTTTTTTTATATTGTAAGACCCTCATACAGTGAATCAGATATGAGCCTATCTCTCTGTTTTATCAACTAGGAAAAAAATAATTTGAAACTCAACTTCAATAGTCATGGAAATTTTAAAGTCTGCCTCTGTTTTTGAAACTAAAGTATGATTTTTCTTCTTTAACTAGTTGATGTAATTATCAAATTTTGAACCAACCTTACATGCCTGGGAAAATCCTATTTTGTTGAGATATCTAATTATTTTTATACATTGTTTGATTCATTTTGCTAATATATTTTTGATGATTTTGCATCTATGTTCACGAGTAATACTGGTACATATTTTTTTTTCTCATAATGCCTAACTGGTTTCCATGTCAAGCAATGCTTGCCTCAATTAATGAGTTAGATGTGTTCTCTCTGTTTCAATTTTCTGAGAAATTGTGTTGCATTGACATTATTTCTATCTTAAATGTTTGGTAGAATTCACGCATGAAGCCATCTGGGCCTGGTTTTTTGTTTTCATGGAAGGTTATTAATTATTGATTCAATTTGTTAATAGATAGATGCCTATTCAGATTGTCTACTTCTCCTTGGGTGAGTTTGGGTAGTTTATCATCCAAGGAATTGTGCTGTTTTACATGATGTCAAAATTGTGGGCATAGAGTTCTTTCTAGGCTACCTTTGTTATCCTTTTAATGATCATGAGATCATTAGTAAAGGCCCCATTTTCACTTTTAATGTTAGTAATTTGTGTCTCCTCTCCATTTTTTCTTGGTGGGCCTAGCGAGAAGTTTATTAATTTTATTGATCTTTTCAAACAACCGGCTTTTCTTTTCATTGATTCTCTTTATTGTTTTCCTATTTTCTAGTTTGTTGACTTCTCTTCTAATTTATACTACTTTTTCTTCCAATTGCTTCAGGTTTAAATTATTCTTTTTCTCCTAGTTTCTTAAGGTGGGAGCTTAGATTATTGATTTTAGATCTTTATTACTTTCTAATGTATGCATTGAATGCTATAAATTTCCCTCTAATAACTGTGTTTGTGATATTCCACACATTTATATGCTTTTTTCTTTTGTCATTTAGGTCAAATATATTTTAATTTCTCTTGAGACTTCTGCTTTGACCCATGAGAGATCTTTTGTTTAATTTCCAAATATCTGGGAGTTTTCAAGCTATCTCTCTGTTGTTGATTTCTATTTTAATTTCATTGTGGTCTGGAAACACCTTTTATGATTTCTGGTTGTTTTTTTTTTCAATTTGTTTTTTTGTGTCCCAGAATATGGTTTACCTTGGACAGTGTTCCACATGATCTTGAGAGGAAAGTTTGTTGCGCTGTTGTTGGGTGAAGTGTTCGACAGCTGCCCAGGAGGTCCAGTTGGTGCACCGTGCTGTTGGTGCTGTTCCATTCAACTCTGTCTTTACTGACTTTTTTCCCTCCTAAAATCTGTCCATTTCCAATTGAGGAACCCGGGTATCTGACCTGAAGGGCACGGGGGCCAATGAAGGATGTGTGGGCATTGCTCCCCGAGTTCCTTCCTTTTCTGATCGTGAGCATTTTCAAAGACAAATATTTGATTCCCTTTTCTTAACGCATTGATCTGGTATTGAAAATGATGTTTATGTAACAGAGAACTCGATCTTCATTTATTTTATAATTTTATCCTGTGCTAAGTTTCTCTGATGTAATTGTTGCAATATCTCAAATTAGAAGAAAAGACAGAATCTCTATCTTAGAAAGCCTCTTGCTTGTGTGTATGTGACAGAGAGAGAGAGCACATTTGTGTATTTTATTTTCCTTATCCGATAGGTTCAAACAGAGGAAAAGTTACATGGATGTAACAAACCTAGCGTTCCTCTTTCCTCAGCGAGAAGGGTAATTTTTCTGTTGTGTTCCAGAAGAGAGAGCCCCCTACTTTCCCATGGTACTGTTAGACACAGTGTGCTAAAGTTCATGCATATTTGAAAGGCATGTACATTAAACCATTCTCTGAGATTCCTTTCCATAAAATCAGGTAACAAATTATCATTATAAAAGCCTCTAATAGGAAAAATAAATAAATTATTTTCACTGGAGCAGGTTAACCTGTATTCAGAACTACAAATCCAATATTTATTATGTGCCTTTAACCAAGTTACTTAATTATCTGAGCCTAAATGTTTTTAAATTTGTAAAATAGGAAAAATAATTCTCATCTTAAAAATTTTTGTGTGAATTAGTTGTAATAAATATAAAAGATTTTAGTGCTTATCCTAGCAAATGGTATGTACCTAATCAATGATAGTTATTACTGGTGATGCTAATAGCATTGATAAAATGTTTCAAATCAATAGACTTAAAAGGCTACTGAATGGGGATTTCGGAAGGGGTCATCGTATTTGATTGATGTTGTAGACTGCCTGAGGGACCTCAACTTCGTTATTGTCATTGTTTTAATAATACCTCCAAATTGGTCTGATAATATTGACTATGGTATTAAAATAATTTGATTTTCATATAAAATTTTTGTCCACTCCACATAATATATGACCAGAAACTCATGTGTGACTACAAATACTCTTGGTGGTTTTCTCATTTGTTTTGCGTTTTGTCTTTTTTGTCTTTGTAGGTCTTCCTCTGCCTGAATTTTCTTTTTTTGTCTTTTTTTTTTTTTTTGGAATCCTCTCTCCCTACTGGTGATGTTACCTTCTCTACAAGGCAGCACCCACCTCTGCCTGAATTTTCTTCTCTTTTTCTTTTCTCCTTTATAATGGTATGGGCTTCCATTGTATAAAGTTTGAAAGCTAATAAAACTAATTTAAAATAAATAACCTTATTTCTGGAATATAACTCCTTATAATACTTTAGTGTTCCCAGAAATTTATACATTGAGTTTCTCTCAGATTCACCTTGACCTCTTCTTGTTTTCCTGGACACATTTTCTCCAGACAGTGCTGTCATTTGTGAGAGCTGCACACAGCAAGCGTCTTAGTTTGACTCGGAGTTTATCTCTCCTAGCTAATCACATATTCAAATATGATTATATCCCTTTCACTGTGGATCGACTTGTGTACCCCTAAATTCCCATGCTGAAGTCCTTGTTAGGTCTGATTCATCCTTTTGAAAGTTTCCACGGATCCGTCACCTAACAGTTTTAGCAACTCTGGATGATTGCAAGTTACGTACATATATGTATTGGTTAGTTTATAATGAATTTTCAAGTTGTATATACTTGATTTATTCTTTTACTTCTTGAGTTAGTCCTACTCTGGGATCTCGAGTTGAGTTCTTTTTTTTTTTTATTTCAGCATAATATGGGGGTACAGATGTTTAGGTTACGTGTGTTGCCCTTGGCCCCCCCACCTCAGTCCAAGTTTCAAATATGTCCGTCCTATTGCGTGGTGCGCATTGCACTCTTTGTGTATGCATATACCCGTCCCCTCCTCCCTCCTCCGCCTCCCCCCTGCCCAACATCCAATAGATATTA